>JADBJO010010330.1:65000-73828 GCA_016801955.1 Conus betulinus
ACCACCAAAGTGACTCAGCGGCAGAAACCACTGAACACCACCAAAGTGACTCAGCGGCAGACACACTGAACACCACCAAAGTGACTCAGCGGCAGACACCACCGAACACCACCAAAGTGACTCAGCGGCAGGCACCACTGAACACCACCAAAGTGACTCAGCGGCAGGCACCACTGAACACCACCAAAGGACTCAGCGGCAGACACCACCGAACACACCACAGCGGCAGACACCACTGAACACCACCAAAGTGACTCAGCGGCAGGCACCACTGAACACCACCAAAGTGACTCAGCGGCAGCGCAGAGAGTCTTCTCTGGTGGGTTGCCTCGTGACGACTTGACATCTAATGCTCCCTGTCGACTGCCAGTGCTGGGGCTGTGGCAGGACAGGCTGGGCTGAAGTTGTGGACAGCAGGGCAGAATAAGTGGGCGTGGGTGCGCTGCCACTGAAGTGACGCAGAAGATGAGATAGCGACAGAGAGAGAGAGAGAGAGAGAGAGAGAGAGAGAGAGAGAGAGAGAGAGAGAGAGAGAGGAGAAAGAAAGAGGGGGGGGGGGGTGTGAGAGAGAAAGGAAGGGAAGGGAGGGAGGAGGGAAAGAGAGAGTGAGATCGGCCATTAGCCATTGAATGTTTGGGTAGATATCACCGAAACTAGGGTGACCATCCTGACACTAAACGTCTACAAAAGAGCCATTTGCCACCAATAAAAAAAAAGGCTAGTCTCTTATCACGCCACCTTCCCAACCAGAGCGAAGAATGGACCGGCAAATCGGATCAGGAGAGTGTGGAAGGGGGATTGGGGTGCTCTCTTGCCGCCCCAATGGACGCAGTGATGTATTAAAAACGGATTGTGGCCTCGGGAACGTCCTGCTTTTGAGGACAAGTCAATCACAGCCTCGTGGAAAGCATGACAAAAGAGCCGCTGTGCGTAATGAATGCTGAGAGTGGGGTAGGGAATGCCGGGGGGGGGGGGGGGGGGGGGGGTGGAGAAGGACGGGGTAGGGAGGTGGGAGAAATCGTAGCCTGTCAGAGTGAAGGGAGTTGTTTGCTATAGAATGATTCTTGGTCAATGGACACAGTTACAGACGCCTCTTTAAAATTACACGTTACACCATACAGCACCACACACACAGACATGGGACGCGCACACGCAGGTGTCTTCTCGCGCTCATATGTGTGCACGCGCACACACACACACACAAATCTGCACATGCATACACACACACGCTCGCGCGCACAAAAAGCATATGTGCACGCGCACACTTACACACGAACGCGCAAGCGCGCACGCACGCACGCACGCACACACACACACACACACACACACACACACACACACACACACACACAACACACACACGCACGCACGCACGCATGCACGCACGTATGCACGCACACACAAACATTAAGCGGAAATTTTCACCCTTCAGGTTAATCAAAAAAAAAAAAATAATAATTATAGATTTGTCTTCTTTTTCCCCCCAAATTGATGTATATCAGACCTAATTCTCTTTCAGATTCATACAAAACAAATTATATGTGGATGCCAAATATTGCATATTAAAATAAACATAAGAGGTATATCAGTATTCGTAAAATAAAATAATGAAATGTACAAATGTACCCCTCAAAACATTAACTAGCTGCATGGTACCAGCTGTGTTTGTGCGTGTGTGTATTGTGTGTGTGTGTGTGTGTGTGTGTGTGTGTGTGTGTGTGTGTGTCTTTTTGAGGGTGTGTGTCGTGTCTTCTTACATTCTCCTTAATTATCTGTTCGCTTATGTATTTCTTGTGCTCCAAGACCTTCTTGTTCTTCACAACTTGTTTGTATGTCTTCCCTTCCATGTCCGTTTGTCTTTTCCTGCAGAAGACTAAAATGTCGAAACGCGTTGTTTCTGCATTGTCAGTTGTGTTTTCCCGATTTTTATTTTTTTTTTTATTTTTTTTTTTGGCGGTCCAGACACTGAACCTTCGTTTCCAATCTTCGTTGGTGTCTGGCCCCGAACCAGGATACGATACAGACTGAAAAAGTGCCCATGAAAGACCCATTTCCCGCCAATGAAAGGCGGCACTCGTATCACGCTATCTTCCCAGCAGCAGCGAAGAATGGGCCAGACAAATCGGATCAGGCAAGGGGGTGAAGTGTTGGGCAGGGGCAGGGGAAAGGATGTACGGGGAGGATTTGAGTGGGGGGGGGGGGGGGGGGGGGGGGGGGGGGGGGGGGGGGGGGGGGGGGGGGGGGGGGGGGGGGGGGGGGGGGGGGGGGGGGGGGGGGGGGGGGGGGGGGGGGGGGGGGGGTGGGGTGTGGGGGGGGGGGGGGGGGGGGGGGGGGGGGGGGGGGGGGGGGGGGGGGGGGGGGGGGGGGGGGGGTGGGGGGGGGGGGGGGGGGGGGGGTGGGGGGGGGGGGAGGGTAGAGAAGTGATGCCCCCTTTTTTTCACCCATGGCTAGAAAGAGAATGAACTGAACTCACTGTGGCCAAAGGAACGTTGCGTATTGAAAGACAAGTCGATCGTGGTTCTCAGACACTGATTGATGAAACGGTGTGCATAATGCATGAGGCAGGAGTTCGTTTTTTTCTGTTGCGGTTATCTTTTGTTAGTTTATTTTCTGATGGTTTCAATATTGATTGGAAGAACGTATAGGCGACGACATAACAAGGATAGGAATGCGAAAAAGAACGTCTCCTGTCCCTCAGTTTACATTACTTTTCGTATAAGAATGGGATATGCAACAAATACAGTATGCGCGCGCACGCACGCACGCACACACACACACACACGCACGCACGCACGTACGCACGCACGCGCGCGCACACACACACACACACACACACAACACACACACACACACACACACACACACACACACACACACACACACACTATTTTGAAACCAATGTATCGTTGATCCGCACATGAAACAGACAACAACAACAACAACAATATCAACAAGAACAACAGCTGCAACAAAAGTACAGTCATGAAAAATTATGCAAATCCACCACGGAAGCTGTTGCGTGTACGTGTTCTACAATAAAAGCTTTAGAATCTTTCTTTGAGTACTGGCGTTTAGAAACTTGAGTGCAAATAAACTTGGACAAGATATTATTTAATTCAGCATTTATTGTATTCCTAAACTGTGAAATAAACAATAGCTGGGTAATAATCAAGGCAGACGTTGTCTCTCAGAATGTGAAACTGGACGTTCTACAATGTGCACGCGCTTGCATGCACGCATACAGAAACACACGTGCCTACATACACACTCAGGTCTGTACACCTTAATCGTAACGTGAAAAATCGAACACACCATTACCACATCTATCCCTGCAGACATACAGTAGAAAATGTAATAGACAGACAGTGCTGATTTATTGGATGCCATTGCACCGAGATCAGTACGACTGAAAAAGAATAACGCTATGTGAGGTCTGACTCAAGCAGATGATAACAGGGGTGGTGAGGAAAAAGGATGAGTAGCAAGGAAGATAGCAGGGAGGGAGGAGGGGGGGGGGAGGGGGAGGGGGGAGGGGGGAAGGGATCAGGGGGGGGGGGGGGGGGGGGGGGGGGGGGGGGGGGGGGTCGCAACGCCAAACGACTACCGACTTTGAGTGAATGGTAAGGTACCTAGTAACAAATACGAGCGTCCCTGTCTTGACAGCAAACGTCCACGAAAAGAGCCATTTGCTTCCAATAAAGACGACCCTCTAATCCCGACATCATCCCGGCCACGCTAGAGAATGGGCCAGACAAATTGATTTGGGTATGTGGGGTAGCAGCGGGCATGCTGGTAGGGGGGGGGGGGGGGGGAGGACGGGGGGGCTCTCCCTCTAACCTATTCCAGTCAAAGAAACGTTCAGTCTTTCAAAGACAAGTCAATCACTGGCCGGCGGACACACGCTGACGAACAACCCGTGTTACAGAGTGTTACGTGCTGGATGAGAGGAGTTGTCTGATCAGGGTTCCAAGAATTGTGTTTTTTTTCAGTCCCACAGACGATGTCATAGTGCAAGTTTGAATGTACCAGTGTAACACCTTCAATGTCACCATGCCAGCAGCCTAGTTCCAGGAGGCCGGTGATGCTCGTTTCAATCTCTCAGTTTTGGTTGAAACACGTGCATCAGATCTTAAACAAACACACCAACCAAACATGAAACAAACAGCTTTGCTTGAATCACTGCAATGAAACACACAGTACACGTCCTGTAAAAAAAGGCATCATGTTTTGGGTCATTTAGTGTATCGTCATTTTTTTTTTTTTTCTCTAAAATTCTTTAAATTGCGGCTCTAAAGATGTGCATTTGCTTAGGTACTCTCCAAACATTCAGTTTATGTCGAGCTTTACAACGCTTATATATTTTCCTTCTACATTACCCAAACTCGCATTTACGGTTCATTCTGATTTCTTCATCCTCCAAAAGCAAATAGCAGGAAAATCCCAATTACTAACCATATCTGAGGTCTCAGGAGACAAGATCGTGAGATCAACCCAAACAACATTTAGGACAGGTAGAAAAATAGACAGTTCTGGAATTAGCAGGCAAGGAAAGGTAAACTCAACAATACGGGACACAATCCAACAAGCAGGGACCGGAGTCATGAAGAGAGAAGTTCTATTCAAAAACAAAGCAAATCAAACAGAGGAATAGTAAGACAGAAACTGACGAAAGAAAAGGATGCTTGAAGAATCCAGAGAGCAGCCCGGCAGGCGGACAGGGGCAGAGAACTACAGGGGGAAATGCACACCAAAGAAGTCTCAGAGGGCATGTCACATCAGACAGCCCCAAGCCACCATCGTCATCCTTACCTCTGCATGTCACCTGCCTCCAATTCAACCTTGGTAGAATGGGGGGGACCTCCTGCCTTCAATTCAAACTTAGTGAAACCTCTCTCTCTCTCTCTCTCTCTCTCTCTCTCTCTCTCTCTCTCTCTCTCTCTCTCTCTCTCTCTCTCTCTGTGTCATACACACACAAACGCAACCACGCACACACGAACATATGCACGCATACGTGTGCGTGAAACACACACACACACACACACACACACACACACACACACACACACACACACACACACACACACTCACACACCACACACACACACACACACACACACACACACACAGACAACGAAAGAGAAGATAGAAGAAGAGAGAGAGAGAGAGAGGAGGGAGGCAGTGAGGGAGTCAAAACAGGAGAGAGTGAGAGACAGAGAGAAAGACAGAGGGAAACAGACAGACAGACAAACAAACTAACATAGGAAGGGCAGACAGAGAGAGAAAGACAGACAGACAAGACAGACAGACGAACAGACAGACAGACGGACAGACGCAAAGGGAGGTATACACTCCAGCAGCCTGGGCATTGTATTGATCTGAAAGTTTCACTGGTATTGAAGGCTGACCCGGAATGGACGTAAACTTTACAACAGTACCGAGAAAAGTTAAAGAAAGACATGAGAAAACACACACACACACACACACACACACACACACACACACACACACACACACACACACGCACGCACGCACACGCGCGCGCGCGCACACACACACACACACACACACACACACACGCACGCACGCACGCACGCACGCACGCACGCACGCACGCAGAGAGAGCAGAGAGAGAGAGACGAGAGAGAGAGAGAGAGAGAGAGAGAGGGGGAGAGAGGAGAGAGGGAAGAAAAAGAGCAAAAGAGGGTTAGAAAAAAAAAAAAACTAATGAAGACACTAAGTTTGGTAAAAAGTTGGAAGTCGAGACCAAAAGTAAGAAAAAAAAAAAAATGAAGGGAGAAAGTAAAGCGAAGGGAGAATAGAGAAACGGAGCAATAAAGGAAGAAAGTAAGATAGAGAGAAATACAAGATGTAAAAAATACGGAAGAAAAATTGAAGAAAAAAAGAAGAAAAATGAAATGAAAAGCAGGTAGAAAAAAATTGAGGCGGAAAAAACTAGAAGAACGTCAGGCAGGGAAAGACAATACAACACAGCAAACAGGCCGAAAATGAGGAAGGCTAAGAACACAGAAATGGACAAGGTACGAAAGGAAAAAAAAAAATAAGAAAAATATGGAAAGGAAGGAAAATAGAAACAAAGGGTAAAAAAAAAGAGAAAGAACAAGATGCACAGCATATAAACGTACTCCCAGTTTATCTTGAATACGCGTGACATATTCCATAAAGAAGAAAAAACCGTTTTTGGGCCGTTAAAGCCGTTAGTAACGGCTATATCGGTACAATAAAACATCGGGCATCACCCGTGACTCATAAGGAACATACCTACAAATTGTCAGAAAGGTCGGCCAAGTACTTTCTGAGGTATTCCATAAATGAGGAAAAACCTTTGGGGCTGTTATAGCCGTTACTAATGGTTATAACGGTAACATGAAACATCGGGCATCATCGGCGACCTGTAAAGAACATACCTATACATTTTCAGAAAGATCGGTCCAGAAGTTCTGTCTGGAGCGAGTGGAACACATTTTGACCACGGACAGACAGACAGATACACAGACAGCATTTCTTCGTTCCCATTGTAAAGTACTCCCTGTTCTATAAGAACTGTGAGTACAAAAAGAAAGAACAAAAGAAAAACAGAAAGGAAGGGGAAAGGAAGGAAGGAAGACACATAGGACGGTAATGGTTAATAAAAAAAGGAAGATTTGGACTAAACACAGAAACGAATGATGGGAAAGAATACAGAAAGAGGATAAAAAAAAAACGAGGAAAAAAGAAGGAAAGGAAAAAGAAATCTTTGAAGCAGAACGAAAGAAAGGAAGGAAACAGGAAAAACTCAGAAGAAATCAAGAATGTACTGAAGATACAGGAAGAAGGGCATAAAAAAAGAAAGAAGGAAGAAGAAAGCACAACAGGACCACAGAAAGGAAGAAGGCAGGAACGGAGGAAGAGAAAAAAAAACGACTACATTAACCAAGAACAGAATTGGGTCAGAAATCTATAGAGAAGGAACTATGTCCTTGCATATTTACAAATTAACAGAAGTAGACTGAATTATTTTTAGATCCAGACCTAGATGGGCTTTAAAGGGAGAAAAAATAACCAAGCATTTTTGTGTTTGTATTTGTGGCGGTGGTAGAAGTGTTGCTGTTTTTTTTTTTTTTTTTTTTTTTTTTTTTTTTCCAAATCTTGAGGAAGAAAGACGCCTTGTTCAGAAACAATGAATGAAGTTAGAGACGGGCGTACAAAATGAGTTGGCAGAAACAGAGGAAAGGTTAGAACAGAACAGATCATAACATAAGGTATTACATAGATAAAGTCTCTATCCCCCCTACTAGTATCAATCGACTGTGAGATGGTGTTTGATTCGATATACATGGATAAGGTACTTACAGCTTTTGGATTTCAGGAAGACATCTGCTGTTGGCTGTAGCTTTTTTTTTTTTTTTAACAAACAAGGCGCGATGTAATTGTAAACGGGTATCGTATAATTTTGAATCACGAGGGAGCCATCATGATAATCCCTTTTTGTCATAACTATTTGCTTTGTGTCAGACATTTTAGCATTTAAAATCAGGGAATACGAGAGAATAAAGTTAACAGTTAAAATGAATGAAGGGTGAGAAGACAGAAAAGTACTACAGTAATTCTTAAAACACGAAAAGAACAGAAGAAAGAAAGAAATGTAAGACAAAAATCAAGGAAGAAAGAGGAAGTGAGCCAGCTTGGTACAGATTATGT
Source organism: Conus betulinus (assembly GCA_016801955.1). NCBI lineage: Eukaryota > Metazoa > Mollusca > Gastropoda > Neogastropoda > Conidae > Conus > Conus betulinus. The sequence goes on from JADBJO010010330.1 coordinate 72,699, forward strand.
TCAAAGCCCAGCTGACTGCAAATATCAGCTTTGTCAAAGCAGTTCATAAAAGACCTTTAGGAAGGAAATCAAGAAAGAACGTTGAAAGGAATTCGCAACATAGATTATAAATATTGCTGATAGCCCACACGGCCGAAACGGGCCATGTGAGTTATTAAAGAACATGTAAGTAACAAGTAGGGCAATATCAGGTCTGTTACCTCGTTGAAGTCAACACTCAAAATAGATTAAAAATATGCACACAGAATTCATTTCAACAGAGTTTCTTAAGAAAAAAAAAAATCCACCGGAATGTTGTTAAACTCTTTCTTTCGAAAGTAGAAAGGAGCAAATAAATAAAGAAATAGGCGAGTGAGATGAATAAAAAAAAAAAAAGTACCAAGATAAATTGGGGACGGGATAGACGAGAGACAGAAAGAAAGAATGACAAAAAGAAACCAGAGAGAAGAGATGAAGAAACGATCATCTTAAGCGAATCAAGCGGGTTGGCAAGACACGAACAATAGTAGTGTAGTCTGCTGAGGTAATCGATGATGAGTGTCGGATATCGATTTTCACCGAAAGAATCGAGAACAATCGTCCTAACCAACCTGTAAATTTCATTCCAAGGCTCTAGACGAACAAACGAGACAAATAAATTGATTATAGAGCAATGTGTTTTGTTAACTAACTTGTGTGTGTGTGTGTGTGTGTGTGTGTGTGTGTGTGTGTGTGTGTGTGTGTGTGTGTGAGTGTGTGTGTGTGTATATGTGTGTGTGTGTGTGTGTGTGTGTGTGTGTGTGTGCGCCCGCGCGCGTGAGTAAGTTTCTGGATGTATCTGTCTTTGAGTGTATATGACCATAATGGTAAACACAAAACAAATACATAAAGGATTATGGGTCATTTCACATGGCATGTATGTGCATCCGCGTGTGTATATCTACATGTGTATGTGCATGTGTGCGTGTCTGTGTAAATGTATTGTTAATCTGTATCGCTCTGTGTGCGTGCGTGCGTGCTTGTGTGTGTGTGGTGTGTGTGTGTGTGTGTGTGTGTGTTGTGTGTGTGTGTGTGTGTGTGTGTGTGTGTGTGTGTGTGTGTGTGCGTGTGTTTTTCATGCTCTGAGTTTGTGTGACTGTATCGGAATCTGA
>JADBJO010010331.1:0-20000 GCA_016801955.1 Conus betulinus
ATGCTTCTAAACTCTCTGATCAAGTGCACATACTTCCATACCTTCTGTTAAGTGCATTCTTCCAGACACTTCTGTCAATTAGGCCTTTATAATTGCAGACTGTTGTCAGCAAGTACATGTATACTTCCAAAACTTTCCAGTCAAGGATATACTAGCCGATGGTCTTGATCATATACGGCACAAAATTATGTCAAGTATACACGTCTCAACACTCTATCATGTCAACACTTCCAGACAATCTTCTACATAAAATACTTCTAGATCCTCGGTCAAGAACATTTTCAGTCACAGTAGTCAGTTAATTGTACAAACTCTGGGATACTCTTTCTGGTATAAACTTTCAGACCCTCTCATCAGCAAGCGCATAGTCCAACCTCTCTCGACAAGAATATACTTCAAGATGCTTTGTTACATACATTCTTTAAGTCTCTCTGTTCGGTACAAACTTCCAGACACTCTTTCATCTACATACTTCCAAATCCTCTTGTCAGCAAGTATGCATCTCTAGCCTCTCCATGAATCATAATCACACTTCCAGACACACTTGTCAGTATGCGCATCCCTCCAGACTCTCTGTTGATCATAGTTCCAGACATGGTATTGCAAACATACCCACAGCTCCTTTCTCTGTTGAGCGCCAACTTCCAGACCCTCCATCAAATGCTCAATACCAGGCATTCTGATACTTGCATACTTCCAGACACTCCATTCCACAGGTAAAGCCAAGCCCTCTGACTGGTGAGTGTACACTTTCAGACGTTTCTGTCCAGTGCAGATTTCCAGACACTCTTGCCAGTAAGTGCATAGTCCACACTTTCTATTCAGGTCTGCACTTTCCGATACTGTGTGACGTAATGCTTCCAGATAATGCCATGCCCTCTTATCAATGAAAATGAACTTCCAGAGAAACTTTTCTTCCACACATTCTTCTCAGTGTATAATCCTAACTCTCTATTCCAGTCTGTACTCTCAGTTACTATGTTATGTACCCACTTCCAAGAAGGAAAACCCTACACCTGAAGGTGCCAGTGGGACCCAGAGAAGCACTGTCCTCACCTGCCAAACCAACCAGTTGGGAGCAATCCTGCCCCACCCCTGGAAACCTGTGTCGTATTCTCTCGTAGGGTGCAGGCATTCACACCTGGAGCATTCTATGAAGATGTTGAGAGACGTCACTGCTCCCTGGCAGATGCCAATGTGTGACCACCTGATGCAACACGACAGATCCTCCATGGAAACGGTCCCAGGGGTGTACAAGCCCCTATATCACGACTGCAAAGCTCACCAGTGAAAGACGCCACCACCAAGCAAACCGCTGTGCGCATCCTACAGCCCCCCACTCATTGCTGTTTCTCTGGCAGGTTGAAACACTGCAACTCCAGACACAGCCAAGGTTTTGTCACCAGGTCTTACATGCCCTCAGAAGAGGAGCTCCAGTTGCAGGCTTTTCTTTTTTTCTTTTTTTTTTTTTTTTTTTTTTTGCTGTCCCACTCTCTGCGCCACCTCAGAGGCAGTGCATCCACGCCGCTCATTCCGACACCCCTCCACAGCCACAGCCCGGTCAGCCCTGCCGCAGCCCCGGCACCGGCAATCCACAGGGAGCAGTCAATGTCAAGTTGTCAAGAGGCAACCCACCGGAGGAGACACTGCACTACTGCCGAGTCACTTCAGTTGTGTTCAGTGGCACCTGTTCTGATCTAACATACGCAGGACACCACCTACTAAGCCCCTACTGACGACAATAATTGCTTAGTCGCGGAGCCGGCGTGAGTGAGCTCTCCCTCTGGAGGGCGCCACCACGTCCGTCCAACGACAGCCCCCCATGGACTCGCCGATACCGGTGACCCTGACAGAACCAAATCAAGGCCACAGACGTAGAGAGGACATCGAAATTGAGGTCACCATAAGAGCAGGGCATGAAGGGCCACAGAATTTGAGATTTTTTTTTAAATGCTGATCGATGAGAATGAGGATGATTAAGATGATGCTACGGATTTCCATTTCAGTCTGAGACTGTACTCTAGGCTTCCTTTCATAATATATCCTGGCGTCAACCAGGCCCGAGAGATACAGGCACCTGCAGTGTTGGTCAGGAAATTTGAGCAACACTCTCAGAAACGCATCCATTAAGAGGATGAAACTCGACTGTGTGGTCCCAGTCTTCCCAACTGAGTCCGCAGCAAACTCAACTCTGGGTAGGAGCTGGTCGGGGCAGAGGAGCTCCAGTTGCAGGCTTTTCTGCCACCGACTGGACCTTCTCTGTGGTCAGTGGATCTTTCCTCACTGTTGACATCTTGATGTGTGCCTGCACCCTACGTGAAACACAGCGCACATTTCCAGGGTAAAGCAGGACTGTTCCTGGCTGGTTCATCAGGCAGTCAAGGACAGTGTACTTCTCTGCGTCCCACCAGCACCTCCGGGTGTGTCTTTTTTTCTTATGCACGTACATACTTCCAGATAATGTGAACGCCTTTTAGGTCAACCAGTACATACTTCCAGATAATGTGAACGCCTTTTAGGTCAACCAGTACATACTTCCAGATAATGTGAACGCCTTTTAGTCAACAAGTACATACTTCCCAAGACTTTCTTCTCTTGTTTTTCCTCGCTGGCCTTCCTGATGTCGTCCTGCGTCTGCCTGTTGGTGATGAAGGCCCGGACCTCTTCAGGTTGTAGCCTGTCCGCTGACGACCGACCTTGGCCATCGCATCCTCCAACACCAAGCACACCCTCTGTAAAATGGCTCTGGGGTAGTGGTGATCATGGTAGAAAGAAAACAATGTGGAGATGATAAGAGAAGCAGAGCAAGTTTTGAATACAGAAAAAAAAAAAAATGGTAAGAAATAGAAAACAGAAGAAAAGACGAAGAAGAAGACGACGAAGAAGAAAACGAAGTATACACCTTAGGTAAATTTGTCTGAATATGCAAGAATATAGCAGTGGTGAATGAGAGAAAAAATGAAATTGTTGATAACTTTCCTTTGTTTCAGAAAAAGGGCAGATGATAAATCCATAAACAATTATAAAAAAAAATGTCGATGGACACTGGGATAAATGAAAACAAGCACAGCAATAATGGGCCTATTGCTACAGTGCTAGTAGTACGACTAACCAGATGGGTAAAATGGAAACAAAAACAGCAACAATGGGCCTACTGCTACAGTGCTAGTAGACTAACCAGACAGGTAAAATGAAAACAAAACCAGCAATAATGGGTCTACTGCTATAGCCTGAATAGCTCAGTTTGTAGAACGCCTGACTCGCAATCTTTGTGATCCTGGGGTTGCGGGTTCTAACCTCCGCCGGGGCATTTCGGTACAGGGGGATTTTTTCCCTCAGAGTTAGCATTGGTTCTGACTCCATTTCCCATACAGTCCTTCGAATAAGACTATAAACCGAGTTTCCGTGTGTGAACACACGCATAACATCTTGCACACACGTAAAATCCCATCACCAACATTCGGACGAGTAGGCCAGTTTGGCCATTGGTATGATGACACGTTACACATAGCATGCACCCCGAGTGAGAAATAGAAAGAATGAAGGAAGTAAGGAAAATGAGTGATTGATATTGAACGATACTTACTGGATGACACGGAAACGACTGAATGAAGCACCAGCTGGCAGCTCTTCAGTCGGCACTACCCAGGTAGGCAGCCCGTTGTGTAAACGAGTGTTGATTGTAAAGCGCTTAGAGCTTGGTCTCTAGCCGAGAATAGGCGCTATATAAGTATTCATTATCATCATCATCTATAGTGCTAGTATGACTAACCAGACGGCAGCACTCTGGAGAGTGCAGACCTCTGTTGAGGCTAAACGGATCCTAGAGCCACTCTTTGATCCGGATCCGCATCACACTTTGACAAGAGAGAGAGACAGACAGACACAGAGAGAAGAGAAACGTTTACTCCTTACAGTGTAAATGCTAACTTCTCCGACTACATACTGGGATTGTTTCTACTTTTGTGAACAGATATTTGTCTGGTAACACCCCCACCCCCCCCCCCCCCCCCCCCTCCCCTGCCATGAGTTGATCGTCTCCTCCTAGTGTAGACCATCAGTCGAACTCGGCCTGGTTTCATCAGTCTGTTGCCAGTCACTGAGACTGAAGCACTATAATCCTTGGTAGTCTCAATGAGATTGAACCACCTATAATCCTGTGATAGTCTCAATGAGACTGAACCACCTATAATCCTGTGGTAGTCTCAATGAGATTGAACCACCTATATCCTGTGGTAGTCTCAATGAGATTGAACCACCTATAAAAAATATAATCCTGTGGTAGTCTCAATGAGATTAGCCACCTATAATCCTGTGGTAGTCTCAATGAGATTGAACCACCTATAATCCTGTGGTAGTCTCAATGAGATTGAACCACCTATAATCCTGTGGTAGTCTCAATGAGATTGAACCATCTATAATCCTGTGGTAGTCTCATTGATATTCTCACTGAGATTGAACCACCTATAATCCTGTGGTATTCTCACCATCGTGGAGAGAAAATCAACCATTATCACCCACCCCCCCCTACCCCCACCCCTCACCCTGAGCTCCTTGAATTCTGAAGTTTGCCAACGAAGGACAGAATATAAAAAAAAGAAAGAACAAAGGCTTTATAAGTACAAATGTAGGTAAAGAACAATCAGTTTGAACGGATACCGTATAGATTTACCTCCTACAATACTGTGGTGTTCTCAACATGACTAGGGTAAGCCACCTGCCAGCTTTCCACCAAGGCATTGGGCACACACACCACTCCCTCTCTCTCGTTCTCTCTCTCTCCATGCTATACAAATATGCAAAGCAGCATGCATTCAAATCTATACAACAAACACAACAACAACAACAGCAAAAAAATCGGACAGCTAACAGCATCTGTGGACATGCTTGCCTGCACACACACACACACACACACACACACACACACACACACACACACACACACGCACGCACACACATGCATATGCACTCGCACCCTCCCCTTCCCTCTCTTTTTTTTCAACCCCTCCCATTCTCCTTTCTATTTCCTCTCTCCGTCTCTTTCCCTCTCTCTACCCTCCATTCTCTTCTCCTTTATATCGTGTTCCCCCCCCCCCCCCTCCCCCCCCCCCAACCTCCCTCTCTATCACTCCCATTCTCTTTCTCTCATTATCTTCTTCTTTTCTTTCCCCTCTCCCTTCCCTGTCCCCACCCTCCCTTCCTTTCCCCCATGAACAGCCTCTCAACTTAGCTTGAAGAACAATTCACCACCACCCCCCACCCACCACCCCCCCACCCCACTCCCCGTCTCCACCCCTCCTTCCTTTTCCCATGAACAGCCTCTCAACTTAGCTTGAAGAACAATTCACCCCCCCCCCCCCCCCCCGCCCCACTCCCCGTCCCCACCTCCCCACCTTCCTTTTTCCCATAAACAGCCTCTGAACTTAGCTTGAAGAACAATCATCCCCCCCCCCCCCCCCGTCCCCACCCTCTCTTCTTTTTTTTTTCCCCATGAACAGCCCCTCAGCTTAGCTTGAAGAACATTTCAAACCCTCTTTTACTTCCTCCCTTCTTCTCTCTCACTGAATCTGTAAAAAGAAAAAAAAAAAAAGGGGGGGGGGGAACAAACAAACCCAATACCCTTCCCATCCCTCATCCTCCGGCCCAGCCCCATTCTTCTTTGCCTCCCACAACCCCCTGACCCCAATGACCTCCTGAATCTGCATCTGGAGAAATGGATATGTTGTGGGAGCGAGACCTGACGACTATACGCACTGAAGTGAATGGGTCAGGGGGTTGGGAAAAGGAGGCCAACATGACAGTATGTTTTAGTCCAGTCACCATGCTACTCATCAGGCTGGCTGATGCTGCACTCTCTGCAGGTGATGTCCACCAAGATTACTCCAGTCCGCTTTCATCCTCACCAAAAAAAAAAAAAAAGTTTCTGAACAGCGCCCCTCCCTCATCCCACCTCAAATCACCTCCCCTCACCTCCTCCTCCCTTCCCTCCCTGCTTTTTCCTTGTCCGTGCTGCTTACCCTAAAGGAGCATGTCAACCACCTCGCCTTGCTTGGTGCCGTCATCTTTCAGTCCGGCCATGGGCATGAGGGCATGCATGCGCCATGATGGTGTTGGGCCACTTGTGTAGTTGAACTGCCATGTGCATGAAGGCATGCGCCATGATGGTGTTGGGCCACTTGGTGTAGTTGAACTGCCATGTGCACGAGGGTATGCGCCAAGATGGTGTTGGGCCACTTGGTGTAGTTGAACTGCCATGTGCATGAAGGCATGTGCCATGATGGTGTTGGGCCACTTGGTGTAGATGAACTGCCATGTGCACGAGGGTATGCGCCATGATGGTGTTGGGCCACTTGGTGTAGTTGAACTGCCATGTGCACGAGGGTATGCGCCAAGATGGTGTTGGGCCACTTGTAGTTGAACTGCCATGTGCATGAAGGCATGCGCCATGATGGTGTTTGGGCCACTTGGTGTAGTTGAAAACTGCCATGTGCATGAAGGCATGCGCCATGATGGTGTTGGGCCACTTGGTGTAGTTGAACTGCCATGTGCACAAGAGTATGCGCCATGATGGTGTTGGGCCACTTGGTGTAGTTGAACTGCATCGGAATCCCCAGGGCACTGCCCGCCTCTCTCAGCTGGCTGTGTCTGTAGACAGAAAGCACACTGTGAGGTCAGGTCCGTGAGCTCGTGACGTACAGGCCACACACCACAACTGGAATTTGGCACTAAACCACTATTTATAGTGCATGTAAGTGCTCTTTGAGGCCTGCCATTAATTTCAGCTGGCATTTAACGTTTATAGTATACTGATGGTTGATCAAAACAACAACTCCCCACCAATTATTTCCCTTGTTTTTTTTCTCTTTTTCGGGAGGGGGGGGGGGGGAGGGGGGAGGGGGATGTTTACCGATGAAATTCATAAACAATAAAACTGAGCATTGATCAAAAGAACAACTCTCAACCAATCATTTCCCTTCTTTTGAGGTGGTAGGGCCGAAATCGTCCCATTCCTTTTTTGACTTTAATCTGTCTGCTTGGAATCACCTTGTGGCTTGTGCTTTGATGGCCATGTGAAAGAAAATGAGGTGAATTAACTTTCAGACACAACAAACATTCTCACAATAATAGGATCGCGCCAGTCTATAAATACTCGAGTCCTGAAGCAAGGCCTTGGCGCATTACTTTTTGGTGTGCAGCCACATAAAACCCTCAAGCTAGATTCGTGACTTCATTGGGCTGTGATGTAAACATGATTTCATTTGGGAAAAAAAAAGGTTTTGATGTAATCCAGTCCCCGTGACACAACAGCAAAGAAAATGGTTTAATACGTAAACAAGTCAGTGATGCAACAAGACCAGCAACACAAATAATTCTGTTAAAAATCTATGATGTAAACAAGGGCGCAGCAACCATTGTTGCTAAAATCACCCTCAGTGACAGTCAGAGTTTTGGTCACAAAGGGACAGCGTGGTGGGTGTACTAGGGAAAGGGGGGAAGGGGGATGCAGGAGGGTATGGGGTGGGGGGGGGGGTATGTGGGAGGGGAGGAACTATGGGATGAAGAGAGGTGGAACAGGTGAGAGAGATGGAAGGGGAGGGTAAGAGAGGGCTGGGAGAGAAATGGAGAGTTTTGAGTCATCTTTGAGGACAGGTGGCCCACGCAGTAGCAAGTCTAGCTTGGGGAGTGCATCTTTTCCTTTCTTCCCTCCACATAGAACACTTCACTTTAACCCATGTCTTGGTTTGTCGGTCAGTAAGTAAGATGACGTGAAAACTACTTCACTGAATATGACAAAACTGGGTGGAAATAGGTTTATGGACAAATCTGTTCCATTCTGGTGAGATTCCGTGGCGAGAAACCGATCAAAGGGCAATTCTAGGACCCGCTCAAACAAGATTTCGGTTTTAAAAAAACAAAAAAACAAACAAACACTGCACTAATTTTAAACAGAAAAATGTGGAGGAAAGATGGGATGTGGCCCTTGAATGGATCCATCTGATTTGGGCAGGATCCAATCCATGGGGCAAAGCCAGATACAAGCATAGATCTAGACCTGCTTTACAAAACAACAGCAACAACAACAACAAAAACTCCATGACTTGAACAAAACTTGGGACGAAAAATGGAATGGGGTCGATGCAAGGACCAACGGGTTAAGTCTAGTGCGACCCCAGGATGCAGATCTCAAGATGCCAGCCACCGCCCTCCTCCCCCCCCCGTAGAGATCTTGGATCAGACAACTGCATTTGCACCACTAACTAGAAAGGCACATGGGAGAACACAGGCCTCTGTCAAGGTCACACAGATCTTAGAGAATTTTCTTTCCCAAGGGAAGTAACACGTGTAGGAGCAGATCATCAGATTCACTTCCCTTACACTTTTTTTTTTTTTTTTTTTTCACTTTTCTCACCCTTCCCTGATGTGCTTTGAACAACAGGATTTATCAATGTTTAATATATCACTACAAAACTGTAAGTGTAATGCTCACGAAAACAAAACAAAACAAAACAAAAATTACATGTCAAATACAAAATTTCTTTGTTTGCCAAAACTGAGTTTTCATAAAGACAGCAGTTCTCCCTGGTAAGACTGCATCTTACACCAGCTTACTGCAGCTCAGAATGAAATTCCAATTATACAGTCGATGAAGTCCACCACACTGAGCAAGTACAATGAACAGCTGCACAGTCAGTTACTGGTGACCCCAGATACAATAGCAGTGTGGCCATGCCACAAAAACTTGAAGGGGAATACTCTGGAGCACAGAAGAACAGAGCAATGTGGTAAACTTAAGATCAGTAATGACCTGGTTGTCACCCAACCCAGCCTATGCTGGGCATTACTCTTGATTTTGGTAAAACTCACTCAAATTGTGTACATCAGCAAACTGTCACTTCTTGGCAAGAACTAATGCTTTCAAATTCAGCAAGCACACACACACACACACACACACCACACACTCCTCCTTTTCTCTCTCTGTGCATATGGGTCATTCTCCAGAAGTTGTGCCCCGCTTACCCCTTACTTAATTAATATTTGTTTAAAAATCTCAGAAATGTTAGTTAACAATTTGAGTTAAACACACATCAGTTACACATTGAATATGCAGCACAAACAGTTTAAAGACCTAGCATTGCATTAGAAATGTGTTTTGATGCTATAAAACTTTCTGATTTTGATAAGAAAATGGCGACCTGGAGTGTGACATTGTTTTGCCTGTCACAAATAGTCATTAAATGTGTACAAAAGAAACATGCAGATGATTAAGAAAGTGGTTTACATCATTGCTTTTTAATTGTTTTTAACTGTGTTTGACATTAAAATATCAGTTGACTTGCTTCTATTATATATTGGCGGAAAAAAAATCACTGTCCAACATAACTTTCGTTACCGGTGTCTTCTCCTGTGTTCTGGACGACGACTGTACCAAACGCGGATGAATATAGCACTACTTTTATGGGTATAGACTGGAGGAAGAATCTGATGTTGTGATAGTTATGAACTTTTTAAAAACTGAAACCGATTTGACTTCAAAATTGGACTTGAATAAATTGATCAAACATGTTTTCCGGAATCTATGTTACGTTGGACCATGCAAATCAGTCGAGTGTGAAAAAAAAATCAAAAGATTTGAAACTATTTTGTTCTATTCATGCACACAAATGTGGTGGAAGCACGTATATGCATATTTCAGCCATGTGTCCATTGTGAATCAAACAGGCAGCCGCTTCAAAGCTGTGGTTACCGAAAACCCCAAACAGTTACACTGGACCGCGTTGTTTGCACAGGTGCACTTGCACCTTCTTTTTTTTTCCTTCTACATCTGTTGTTCGTATGCATTGAATTATTCAAACCACTTCACTGAAGATTAAGCTTAACATTAGTTTATGTTTTGGGGATCTTTTTTTGCTTGTTTGGGGTTGTAGTGTCCCATGATTGCAGTCTGAATGATTTCGGTTTCCTGGTTACATTGGACAGTAAACGTTGAAAGTGCTAAAATATTTACAAAATATCAACTGTTTAGCTTTTAAAAAAAGTTTTATATTTTTTGTATCATGAATGTCTTATCATTTCGCAACAGTAAAGTTAAAGATTTATCCAATTTTCCCCAACAAAAAAGCTGTTGTAGATTGATTGATTTTTTTTTTTTTGTTTCTGCGTTACGTTACTGGACAAAAAAACGGCGTTTTCCTAGTTACACTGGACATTAACAGTTTGAAAGTGCTTAAATATTTACACCAAATATCAACTGTTTAGCTGTTATATTTTTGTATCATGAATGTCTTATCATTTAGCAATATAGTCAAATCAGAGATTTGTCCAATTTCCCAAATAAAAAAGCTGTTGTAGGTTCTGATACTATTTTTTGGTTCCTGCGTTACACTGGACACAAAAAAAATTGTAATGAGGCAAAAATATTTCAAAAGTGGAGAAATCAGTTTTCTGTCTGCAATTTTTTTAACCAAGTCCAAGATAACTGCTGCCCAAAATAAGGAAAGTTAGCTGAAAATTGGTTTTAGAGTAAATGCCATAGAAAAAAACAACAACATTTTTTTGGTATTTTTTTGACACAATTTAGCTTATGAATTATTGAAATTATGTGTTGAAACAGTTGTGTTGCATTTATTTGGGTGTGCTCATTACTGTTTTCATGATGAAAAAAATGTCTGTAGTGCTCTCACCTTCTTTTTGTTTTGTTTCAATTTGTGAAGTGTTTAGTTACCGTGTTACATTGGACACACAAGCGGGAGTGATTTTTAACAGAGTACAATCAAAGGCAAACATCCATGCTGTTAAATATTTAATAAAACTTGATTATTTAGACCTCAAACTATGCAAAAAGTGTAAAAAGCATGCATTCTTGGGATTTTACTTTTGTGGTCTGTGTCACATTATTGGTACACAACTCTGGAGACTGACCCATATATATAGAGTCCCTTCCAGATTCTGCAGCTGAAGCTCCCATTTTGGTAATCTTTTTGTACAGGTCAGAGTTAGGGGTTACAGCAAAGGTCAAGTACTAACAACAAAGTCTGAATAGATGAAAATCACTCTGTCTCTGTGAAAAACAAAACAAATCGATGTCAAAAAGATGATTTTTCCTCGTGGAATTTGGGGTCAGTAAAATAGTTCAATGACATACAAGTCAGCAAAATAGCAGAATTATGCATGACTTGTGGACTACTTGCTTTTACGCCAATGGTAGGGCACTAGGATTTTGTGGAAAGTCTAGCTGACGAACAGGAAAATGAAGGGTCATGTGGATCGTACTTGCATAGAAAAAGAAACGGACATGACTTCTGCCTGAGTAATGTATGGTATGGATTCAAGGGCTGGACTGTGTGAGGACTATGTGTTGGTACTGGCTAATCTTCTGACAAAAGCCAGGTGCAGCTTTGAGTGTAACAGACAATATGTAGCGTTTTGGGCCAACACTGAACCGTGGAGTCGGACCTAAGCGGTCGCTTTCCGAGTCTCTCTCTCTCTCTCTCCCCATCCCCCCACCCCACCCCCCCCCTTCCTTTTTACATCATTTGAGACACTTGGTCAATTACAACTGTTGAAGGCCTGAGCTATGCTGGTTTGGGTTTATCTGTGAGCCCTACTGCAGTAAGCAGATTGGTCTAGGACCTGAAACTGAGAAAGTGTTCTGTGTAGTATAGACTACATGTTTGGTTTGTAGACCTGAATCATTTAATAGATCGTTTCATCTAGTTCGTTTCATCTAGTTTTCACTTCTTCACTCATTCACTCCTGTCCATTTTTTTTTCCCTCTCCTATGCACTACACATGAAGACGGATGAATCATGGTCATACAATATACATGTCGTCATGGATTCAATTTCAAGACTGAAGATTCGTGAACAGTAAAAACCCGCAGTGTCCATATTCAGTAGACATCTTGTATTGTTGCAAAAATTCTACAAAGCCGACCCTGGTAAGCGCAGATCCTGGCCCCACAATTTGATTCTGTCGAATGTGAGTAATGAACAGTAGGGGTACTCTTGTTGCCATGATGAAAACATCACACGCCCATACGGCCTAGGCTAACTCCTAACAAAATAGTTCTTACAACACCAGAAATCCACTCCAAAATGTAATGGCTCCATCTGTTTACTAGATTCGGTTAATTTTGGCTTTGTATTTTTTCTTTCTTCTTTTTAAAAAATTTTTTATGGCAATGTGAGGCAGTAAAAATCTGATTTTCTGAATATGTGTGGTGGGAATAAGACATTTTTTAATTCTTTACTGAAAAAATACTACTATGAATCCTAACAGAAGGTAACGAATCAACCTTATTTTTTTACCGTTGCCATGAAAACTACAGATAAACATCCGTCATATTAAATTTTCATGGAAGTATTTTACTCAGGTATTGTCCATCACAGACCTATGATTTTTGGCACAAACATACACTATAAGTATCTTTACATTCTAATAGAGGGAATTTGTTTATTTTGTGCAATATTCTTTCTAATTATTTTTATGAAATATTGCCTCAAATTACCAGCGGTCTTATGCAATCTAACTCATGAAAATAAAAACTGACACATATTTTAAAACAATCCTTCAATAAAAATGTGGTGTCACAGTAGTGGTGGACAAGCTGGAATACTCACACCACACTGACACTGTATTAGTGTAACTTACACAAGTCACTGTTTAGACTGTAGTTTGTCTTGGACTCGAGCACTTCTATGAATCCTAAGAGAAAAGTTCTTCAGCACAGTAGAGGAGACAATTTTTTGAACAGTTCTGATGCCCGTTTGTACGATGACTTGGTAATGTCGCTCCTAGTCGTAGTTGCTGATACCGTACTTAGGAATACAGTCGTATTACTGTTCAATAACAAACTGAAAGTACTTACTGAGAAAGATGCTGACTGGTGAGTGATAATGGCAATGGTCGATTTGGGGCTATTTCTGCTCTCCGGAGCTGCAGTTGTTTTTTTTTTTTGTTTTTTTTTTTTAAAGTAGGCTGTCATCGAAATGTTAAACACTGCCGCTCTCTTTTGACCAATCAGATTGCTCTCAGGCCTGGTTTTTCTTCTTCCTATCAGCTTAGTATATAGAATAATCAGAAACAAGAATGATACAGGCATTCTGCAAGAAGATCTAAACGGTTTACAAGAGTGGGAAAGAACTTGGAAAATAAATTTCATCCCCATAAGTGCCAAGTGTGTTGCGTATATGTAATAAACGCTCACCAACTAGATCAGAATATTCTATTCACAATACTATTCTTAGAGAAACAGTGCTGCAAAATATTTAGGCGTGATTATAGATAGTCGTCTCAAATGAAAAAACATTACAATTTAGTATGTAAGAAAACCAATAACATCTTAGCTTTCTTATACAGGAATATCAACGATTGCCCCAAAAAGGTTAAAGACGACTGTTACAAAACACTGGTTAGACCAGTATTGGAATATGGTTGCTCAGTCTGGGATATCTTCGCGGGACAGAAGTATGTTTAAAATCAGAGAAGGACTTTGGAAAACGTGCCAAAAACATACAGTCAGCAAGGTCTATTTACTCATTTTCCCCTGATCTTCTAAAGGATACCAAAATAGACAAAAATAACGTGGCCCAAAAGCCCACGTATTCACCTATTCCAAAATGTGAACACTGTAAAGTCTCCTTTGATATTGATTATATAGATGTTTCAAAGAAGGATTGTCCACATATCTTAAGAACATCTGTTTATACTCATTTAGAAAACTGAGTACAATCATCATTTCAAAAATTTTTACAGATGGCTCGGTACTAGAAAATGATAACACGGGAGCAGCCTTCATAATCCCTAGCCTCAAAGTAGAAAATCTCTTCTATCTTGGTTGGTAAACAGTTATCGACATTCAGTGCCGAATTACTTACTATATTTAAATCGTTAGATTTTATTCTGAATTTTTCAATAATAAGTTAACAAATCTTAATAGGTATTGATTCAGAAGCAGCAATCTACTCGATTAAGTCCGCATGTCCTTCAATCCGACTTGATATGGTATTGGAAATTCATCACAATATTCACCTTTTATCCATGCAAGGCATTACTGTTACTTTTTGTTGGATCCCCTCTCATTGTGGTATAGTACCCAACGAGCGTGTAGATCAACTTGCACGAAAAGCAGCTCAAAATGTCAATTATGCAATACCACTCAACATTCCCTTAGATTTTTTTTTTTTTTTTTTTTTTTTTGCTGTCAGAGGCAGTGCACCCACGCCGCTCATTCCGACACCCCCGTCCACAGCCACAGCCCGGTCGGCCCCGCCACAGCCCCGGCACCGGCCATCCACAGGGAGCAGTCAATGTCAAGTCGTCAAGAGGCAACCCACCGGAGGAGACACTGCACTGCTGCCGAGTCACTTCAGTGGTGTTCAGTGGCGCCTGTTCTGATCTAACATACGCAGGACACCACCTACTAAGCCCCCTACTGACGACAATAATTAAGAGAGAGAGAGAGAGAGAAGGTCGCTGACTCTTGAATTCGATTGATAGGTCATTGACTTTTGGCAGAATCTTGCCACAGGGCTGGTCACCGAGCGAGTATTCACGTGCGCGCGCGCGAATCAGTGTGTGTGTGTGCGCGCGCGCGCGCATATGTGTGTCTATGTGTGTATGTGTGTGTGTGCGTGCATGCGTGTGTGTGTGTGTGCGCGCGCGTGTGTTTTGTGTGTGTGTGTGTGTGTGTGTGTGTGCGGGGAAAAGAAAAGAGAGAGAGAGAGAGGGAGAGAGAGAGAGAGAGAGAGATTTGTTTAGGAGATCATTGGTTGGTGGTTGTTGTTGTTTTTCATTCAGTCTTCACCTTGACCCGGGTTCACACTATTGACTGAAATGGAGACATACGGTGATTGGGAACGAGAGGCAGAGAGAAGAAAACACGGCACGTAGGTAACATAGAAAGCAAAAAAAATAAAAATAAAAAAAAAAAATAATGATGATAATAATAATAATGTTAATCAGCAATGACAAACGATTAACAAATCTTTTGTTATAAATTTAGAAAAGGAGAAAAGAAAGAGGTTTAATGAATCTTTTCTATTTTTCTTCTCTTCAAGCCTTCTTTTCCACATTCTTTTCCTTTTCTCTGTGTGGTCTTCCTAAGATCCGCTGTGTTTGCCGTGGGGAGCGACCTGTGACGGAGGGGTAAGAGATCCTGACGATGGAGAGGGCAGGTGTTCTCAGCACATCTCTTTGATCGAGAGGGCAGGTGCTCTCAACGCATCTCTTTGATCGAGAGGGCAGGTGCTCCCGACGCATCTCTTTGATCGAGAGGGCAGGTGCTCTCAACACATCTCTTTGATCGAGAGGGCAGGTGCTCTCAACACATCTCTTTGATCGAGAGGGCAGGTGCTCTCAACACATCTCTTTAATCGAGAGGTCAGGTGCTCTCAACACATCTCTTGATCAAGAGGGCAGGTGCTCTCACACATCTCTTTTGTCGAGAGGGCAGGTGCTCTCAACGCATCTCTTTGATCGAGAGGGCAGGTGCTCTCAACGCATCTCTTTGATCGAGAGGGCAGGTGCTCCCGACGCATCTCTTTGATCGAGAGGGCAGGTGCTCTTAACACATCTCTTTGATCGAGAGGGCAGGTGCTCTCAACACATCTCTCTTTGATCGAGAGGGCAGGTGCTCTCAACACATCTCTTTCGTTCACACCTCTTCTAGGCAGGAGGCGCACTCTGGCCCAGGTGTATCGGTCGGCTACCCCTGCGTGGGGCTGGGTGAAGACAGGCAGTTACCAGGCTGGCCCAGGTAGCCCCTGCAGTGCTCAGCTCTCTGTCCCCAGGAGCTGAGCATGATGACGGGGTGGAGCACTTCTGTTTGTCGTATATCCCTCCCCAAGCTTGGAAAGGGTCAAGACAGTGACTCCCTGGCTCCGGCCCCATAGCTGGACTCCATGGTGGGTGGGTATGGGAGAAATGAAAAAAGAAAGAAACGAAAATGGCTTCTCCCCCTCCCCCCCCCCCCCCCCCCCTCCCCCTCCCCCTTTCCAAGAAAAGGAAAAAAAAAAAACGAAAAGTAAATTCAAATTTCAGAAGAATATCGCAGGAATCTGGAAAGGAAGAGAATGACAGGTTTTTGCGCTTGTTGTTTCTCGATGGAACGGAACATGACAAACCTATTTCTGCGTGGGATCCATTTGGTGTTCAGAGAGGTGTTCACAGGGGTGTTCAGAAGGTGTTCAGAGGATTGTTCAGAAGGGGTGTTCAGAGGGGTATTCAGAGGAGTGTTCAGAGGGGTGTTCAGAGGAGTGTTCAGAGGGGTGTTCAGAAGGGGTGTTCAGAAGGGGTGTTCAGAGGAGTGTTCAGAGGGGTGTTCAAAAGGGGTGTTCAGAAGGGTGTTCAGAAGGGGTGTTCAGAAGGGGTGTTCAGAGGGGTGTTCAGAAGGGTGTTCAGAGGGGGTGTTCAGAAGGGGTGTTTATAGGGGTGTTTAGAAGGGTGTTCAAAGGGGTGTTCAGAAGGGTGTTCATAGGGGTGTTGAGAGGGGTGTTCAAAAGGGCGTTCAGAGAGGTGTTGAGAGGGGTGTTCAGAAGGGTGTTCAGAAGGGTGTTCACAGGGGTGTTCACAGGGGTGTTCAGAGGACTGCAGGAGACCCTCAGTCAGTGAAGAGACTTAGGAATGGTTCCTTCTTATCCAATGCAAATCTGAGCGACAGTCAGAACAGCTGCTGTATGCCACATAACTAGTGAACAGAGAGATCAGGGTGACTGCCCATAACTAGTGGACAGAGATCAGGATGACTCCCCATAAACAGGGGACAGAGAGATCAGGGTGACTGCCCATAAACAGTGGACAGAGATCAGGATGACTCTCCATAGACAGTGGACAGAGATCAGGGTGACTCTCCATAACTAGTGGACAGAGATCAGGGTGACTCCCCATAGACAGTGGACAGAGATCAGGGTGACTCCCCATAAACAGTGGACAGAGATCAGGATGACTCCCCATAGACAGTGGACAGAGATCAGGGTGACTCCCCATAGACAGTGGACAGAGATCAGGGTGACTCCCCATAAACAGTGGACAGAGATCAGGGTGACTCCCCATAGACAGTGGACAGAGATCAGGATGACTCCCCATAAACAGTGGACAGAGATCAGGATGGCTCCCATAAACAGTGGACAGAGATCAGGGTGACTGCCCATAAACAGTGGACAGAGATCAGGATGACTCCCCATAAACAGTGGACAGAGATCAGGATGACTCCCCATAGACAGTGGACAGAGATCAGGGTGACTCCCCATAGACAGTGGACAGAGATCAGGGTGACTCCCCATAGACATGGACAGAGATCAGGGTGACTCCCCATAGACAGTGGACAGAGATCAGGGTGACTCCCCATAAACAGTGAACAGAGATCAGGATGACTCCCCATAGACAGTGGAGAGAGAGATCAGGGTGACTCCCCATAAACAGTGGACAGAGATCAGGGTGACTCTCCATAACTAGTGGACAGAGAGAGATCAGGGTGACTCCCCATAAACAGTGGACAGAGATCAGGGTGACTCTCCATAACTAGTGGACAGAGATCAGGGTGACTCCCCATAGACAGTGGACAGAGATCAGGGTGACTCCCCATAAACAGTGGACAGAGATCAGGATGACTCCCCATAGACAGTGGACAGAGATCAGGGTGACTCCCCATAGACAGTGGACAGAGATCAGGGTGACTCCCCATAAACAGTGGACAGAGATCAGGGTGACTCCCCATAAACAGTGAACAGAGATCAGGATGACTCCCCATAGACAGTGGAGAGAGAGATCAGGGTGACTCCCCATAAACAGTGGACAGAGAGATCAGGGTGACTCTCCATTACTAGTGGACAGAGAGATCAGGGTGACTGCCCATAACTAGTGGACAGAGATCAGGGTGACTCCCATAACTAGTGGACAGAGATCAGAGATGGACAGAGGGTGACTGCCCATAAACTAGTGGACAGATCAGGGTGATCAGTGGACAGAGATCGGGTGACTGCCCATAACTAGTGGACAGAGATCAGGGTGACTCCCATAACTAGTGGACAGAGATCAGGGTGACTGCCCATAACAGTGGACAGAGATCAGGGTGACTGCCCATAACTAGTGGACAGAGATCAGGATCAGGTGGACAGAGATCAGGGTGACTCCCCATAACAGTGGACAGAGATCAGGGTGACTCCCCAGGGTGACTGATCCCATAACTAGTGGACAGAGATCAGGGTGACTGCCCATACTAGTGGACAGTGGACTAGTGGACAGAGATCAGGGTGACTCCCCATAAACAGTGGACAGAGATCAGGGGACAGAGATCAGGGTGACCATAGACAGTGGACAGAGATCAGGGTGACACCCCAGACAGTGGATAGACAGGTGGACAGAGACAGTGTGACTAGTGGAGATCAGGGGTGACTTCCCCATAGACAGTGGACAGAGATCAGGGTGACTTCCCCATAGACAGTGGACAGATCAGGGTGACAGTGGACAGAGATCACCCATAGACAGTGGACAGAGATCAGGGTGACTTCCCATAGACAGTGGACAGAGGTCAGGGTGACTTCCCATAGACAGTGGACAGAGATCAGGGTGACTGCCCATAACTGGTGGACAGAGATCAGGGTGACTCCCTATAAACATTGGAACACTTCCAAGGAATTCATTAGATGCCGGTACTTCAGAGGCATCACGGAGACTGAGACAAATTCAGAACTTGCATCCCGCGCTGTCATAGATGTGCATAGGGTCAGAGTTCGCAAAGGTATAGAAAGGATGCCCACCAACACCCGCTTTCTGACATTTTGTACCCTTGCATTGTCACATGTCATCAAAGAGGGTTATTTGAATGTCTTCAACTTGACATTCCGTCTCCGATGCGGCGCTTCAAGTGCCAGAAGTTTGGGCACGCCACAGATAGCTGTTCTGGGGGAGGAGAGGGTGTGTAGTGTTTGCTGCGAAGCAACCTGTGATGGGCTGTGTAAAGACCCGGCCATTGTGCGAACTGCAGTGGCGACCGCCCCTCCTCTTCACGCAACTGCCCAGACTGGATTCAGGAAGCAAACATTCAGAAACTAAAAAAAAGAATTTCATTAATTCCCATTGTATACGTGTCCCCCCCCCCCCCCCCCCCCCCCCCCCCCCCCCCCCTCCTCCCCCCTTTACAGACGTGCTAGACCCGTTGTGTTCCGAAGTCTTTCTCCTTTTTCTCTCTTTTCTCTTCCAGAGCCCGGGTTTTCTCAGCTTTCTATAGTTATCTTTCTCTTCCACTTTGTGCATTATTACCTATCCCCACGTTGCCTCAGCTTAGGTCCATCCCAGTCTCTTACACTTTCCTCTTTCTATCACGATTCTCTTGCGGACTTGAACTCCCTTTTTAATGCCTGCAATTGTTCTTTTTCCCATTTTGTTTCCTCGTGGTATGTCTTCCGTGAGGATGGCTTTCATCCATTTCCTAGAGGAAAATCTTGCGTGAAAAAAAGGCGTTCACTCATTTTCTGTGGCTGTCATTCATCACGTGAAAAAAAAGGCGTTCACTCATTTTCTGTGGCTATCATTCATCACGTGAAACAAGGCGTTCACTCATTTCTGTGGCTATCATTCATCACGTGAAACAAGGCGTTCACTCATTTTCTGGGGCTATCATTCATCACCTGAAACAAGGCGTTCACTCATTTTCTGTGGCTATCATCATTCATCACGTGAAAAAAAAGGCGTTCACTCATTTTCTGTGCTATCATTCATCACATGAAAAAAGGCGTTCACTCATTTTCTGTGGTTTTCATTATTTCCTAGGGATAACCTAGTGTGGAAAACAGCCTTCACTCATATTCTGGTTGGAAAATCTTGTGTGTATAAATGGCTTTCATTCTGTTGGAGAGAAAAAAAATCTGTTGACAAATCTTGGGTGAGTGTGACTTTTTGTGGGAAAAACCTTCAATGAAAAGTGATGATGAAACAGGTGTGGGGAGGGCTTTATGTTAGCACCAAAACAAAAAAACAAACAACCCTAGGTGCCAAAACCT
>JADBJO010010331.1:32500-62500 GCA_016801955.1 Conus betulinus
GACGTTGATTCCAGACTGGTGCTATGGGCATGTAATTTTATCTCACCTTGGAGAAGAAGAAAGAGTAACTCTGCTTCTCCTCATTTCATTTACTGTTTCCTGTTCTGTCTCATTTAAGATTTCATTCCATACCAGTTCAACAGGGCTACCTGTATTTGTTTCCGTTCATGTGTTCTGTTTGACCACATTCAAGGTTGAAAAGGCTGTGCCGGTCTCTGAAACCATATCAGTTTGTGTTTGTTTATTTCTTCAGCTATTGTAGCCGTGTGCATGTCTGGGTAAAGAGTATATGGATGAGCTTAGAACTTTTTGTGTGTATTCCGGGGGGGGGGTGGGGAGGGGGGGATCCTCCTTGTTTGCCGAGTGCTCTGTGTCGGCATTTTTGTGAGGTGACTTGGTGTCATAGGATGTGTTCGTTTGAAGTTATGTATACTATGTATATATATGTGACCATCTCAACATGAGCAAGAGTTTATGCTGGAGGGTTGTGAGAAATCCTTTAATGAAGGAGGATACATTTGAACTAAATTTGATGAAAGTCCTGGTTTAAACAGAAACTTCTGACAAAAACCAGGATGTTTGGATAGGGAGTAAGAAAAACACAAATTTTTCGATTCATGAGGGACAAAAATGTCATTTCAGACTGGTACTTTCAAGATTTTGGGAGTGTTGTTTACTACCGATTCCGTAAGTCTTAAAGGGATTAACTTCAAGGATAAGTTTCTTGCAAAGAAAAGAATTTTGAATTCTTTGGAGTAAGCGACAACTGACACCTTTTGGGAAAACAACAGTAATCAAGACCTGGTTCTGTCAAAAATCGAACATTGGTCGATTGACTTGCCTGACCCACCAGAGATTTTATTGCTGCGTTGGAAAATAAATTGATGATACTTTTATGGAACGGGGGAAGTAAAGCATGGTAAAGACAAAATGTGTTTTCAAAACAATACAGCGACAGAGGGTTGAGAAACGACAAATATTAGATCATATTTTGACCTCCATGAAAATAAGTCGACTGAGAAGTTCGGATGAATCTGAATGGAAGGATTTTGTAATTAATATGTTTCCAGAGTTGGTAAAGTTGAGACGTTTTGGTACTGAGTATGCAAATGCAGTTTTAAAGAACGTCAATAATTTAGGAAAAATTTAATGAAACATTACAGAAAACTCTCTGTGAAATCCAGTCCAATGACAGTTCATGAGTTCTTAATGGCAGAGTGTATTCAATACAATGTTTATGCTTCGAGGACCGAAAGGTGGTCTACTTACAAGAATGGTGTAATCATAATATCTTCTTTGTGAAACAGTTGATAAATGCTGATGGTACTTCATCATTTCATGGCCTACAGTGAATTTTTTACTAGTTTTCCCAATGTTTGAACAAACGTTTAAGTATATGATGGCATTTTGAATGCACTGCGAGCATGCTGTAAAAAGTTAAACATAACTTTGACTAACAGGTACAAAACTTCAGAGAATAAAACTTGGTCTTGTATTAAACAAGTTAATAAATTCAGACAGAATATGTTGAATGACAACAGAAGCACCCCAACTGCTATTTCCAGTTGGAATAATTTTGAGAATTTCAATTCGAAAGACATTTTTCTCACATTGTTATGGAATATCTAGTGATGTGCACTTGAAATGGCTTCAAACCAGACTGCTACATTGGTTATTTCCAGCACAGAGATGCTCGATATTATTTCCAACACACAGATTCTTGTTCCTGCTTTGTTTTGTACTCTTCTATATGTAATTTTTTGTGAGCAAAAGGAGCAGAGAATTTCTCCTTTGCTGTTTGATCTGTCACATTATACACCAGTTCTGGATGAATTTTCCGCAGTTGTTGACCTAGAAATGTTCATTGTCATCATTTTGTGATTGACAAAGAGCATGTACGTTTGGTGTAAAACAAAATATACAAATAAACACTGCTTTTGAGTTCATATTTTATTTACGAAATTTTTACATCTACAAAATAATGTAAATTGCTAAATGCACAACCATATTCACAAACCTTTGTTGCACTATTGAGAGACAGCTATCACTTAATGCACAACCATATTTACAAACCTTTGTAACATTATTGAGAGTCAGCTATAACTAAGAAAGTCACATGGCACTCATAAATGGAACTTGTGCGCAATCTGAACAAACCTGTTTTTTTGTACAAGTTGATTCTCGAATAATCTGAACATTAGAGTTCAAAACATGACAAGTGTACTTTCACCTGAAATCTACCCACATTCGTCAAGGTATACTCCACCTGCGGGGTTTTGAGAACAGTTGAATGTTTGTACACATGCATGATTCATGTTCTGCATGAGGATGTTAGTGGATCCAATCCCCTGCCCTTGCCCCCACCTCTCCCCCAAGCATCCGGCCCCAGTCCCTGTTTTGTGTGCATGGATGTTTGGTTGATCGGTTTGTGATGTTTGTATTCATTACATAATCATTTGCTATGTATGTAATGGTTTGTAATGTATGTGTGTTTGAAAAATGATTTTTATTAAAAACAATGTCATTTAAAAAAAAAATTACATTTCCCCGATTCTTCGTTCTCATTTTTTTTTTCTTTCCTCCGTTCCTAAGCTCCCTTCCCCTCCCCTCCCCTCCCCACCCCATCCCCCATTTAAAAAAAAAAAAAAAACTTTGCTAAGCCATTAATATGATGATGCAGGAATTGTAAGTCTGCCCTCCCCCACCCCAAGTAAATTGTTCAACAGAAGCAAACATTGTGTTTGGTAGCACAGGAAAGACTAGACACTCAAGGAAGTTACTGTACATTTGAATTAATACTTCAATTGTGTGGACATTAGAAAACACAGCAAACAGGTGTGAAGATATTGTTTGCATTCATTCTATTCCATTATTTTACATCTCAATCAGGGGACAACAGGTAAAAAATAACTCTTACCTGGAAATACCTGTGATCCAAGCCCTTCTCAGCGCTGTGTACAGGATTTCACACTTAATCATGAGACAACAGGTGAAAAACATTCCACTCTTACCTGGAAATACCTGTGATCCAAGCCCTTCTCAGCGCTGTGTTACACGCTTCACACTAATCATGAGATAACAGGTGAAAAACATTCTACCCTTACCTGGAAATACTTGAGATCCAAGCCCTTCTCAGCGCTGTCTACCGGCTTCACACTATTCAAGAGATAACAGGTGAAGAACATTCCACTCTTACCTGGAAATACTTGTGATCCAACCCCTTCTCAGCGCTTCCTAAGCACTTCACTAGTCAAGAGCATCATGCCGCCCCTTTGCCCACCGATCCTTTGTCGTGGGTTCCAGTGAATCCAGGCGCGTTCAGCGGGGAAAACCAAGCACTAGCTTTTGTTTCAAAACTGTTGAGGTCAACCAGGTTCACATTAGAGCATTAAACAGTGAAATAAAATAAGAGTGTGCAGCTTGCTAACACATCCACCCCCAACGCTAAGTGGGCAGACTATTCCCTCTTGACTGCATCGATGAAACGTTGAGGCATTTTCCATGTTTCCTGCCTGCTATTGCCCGCGGACAGCGACAGCAGGGCGTGAACATTCTGCTCGTCTGCATGCTGGTAATGACCAGGCCGTGAAGAAAGAACAAAAAAAAAAAAAACCCAAAAAAAACACAACAGAAAACCTTCCTGCCTCTCTTGGCCCCTTCAGCTGCTAAGGGTTAAGAATTGTCACTAATCTTAAAGGAAAAAAAAATAAACACCCAAAGACAAAACAAAAAACATTACAGGTTGCCTCATAACGGATTATCTCCCTTCCCTTGCCAACAAAACAGCTGCAGCACCTTTTCAGACTGTATTTGTACCAATTTTCTCCTTTTTTTCCTTCTCTGAATTAGATTTTAGATGGGACGGCAGGTGGAATGTAGGAACATCAGAAAAGTAGTGGGGTGGGGGGGGGGGGGGGGTCCTGGTCGATACCTTTGGGCAGTTCAGGCCTTTTCCATGGACAAGCGTTCAGCAGCAAGGATCAGCTTGGTGGTGAACTCTTCTTCACTCTGTGCGCCGACATCATTTCCTCCCCTCTGAAGAAACAGACAGGTATCACTGCACACCAAAGACAGAAAGAAACACAAAAAACATGGTTTCTTTCTCTCAAGATCCATCGTCAGTGATGATGATGATAGCTGTGATGATGTGAATAATGATGATGATCATCATCATCCAAAATGCAAAGACAGACAGAAAATCCCCTATTTTCTCCTGCGTATCATTGCACCTGACTAATACGAACCAGATTAGACCAGTCTCGCAGTTGAGGCAATAAAATGATGTTATGTCATCAGCAAACTCTAAGGCAACGTGAACAGAAAGCTGGGCAAAATTCTGCAGAAAATACACTGAAGGAAAAGTAAATACACACACACAGAAGTGAAAATGTGCGCACACACACACACACACACATGAGGGGTTTTGCTACACTATGATGACATGCTCTTTGTACTGCTTGTAACATTTAAGTGGTTAGACTCTTTCTCTAATACCTTAAGTTATAACACTGAAGCGGTTAACTTTCTCCAATGAAATCAGTTGTAACAGGTGAGGTGACCAAAACTCATCCTTCAATGACATTACTTCAAACACTGAAATGGCTGAGCTCTTCTTCCAACAGGATTAACTGTAACATTGAAATGGGTTCAAACTCTCCTTCCAAAAGGACTGATTAGAACACTGAAGTGGTTAACTGTCCTTTAAAACAAATAAGGTGCAACACTGAACTGGTTAAGCTCTTGAACACTAACATCACAGAGGTTGAAGTCACCTTCAAGTCACATTTATTGTTACATTAAACTGCTTCGACTCTACTCCCAACATGATTAATAATCATAACACTGAACTGCTAAACTTTCCTAATTATGACACTGAACTGTTAAACTGTCCTTCCAATAGCAGTAATTGTAATACTGATTCAAGATAAAAACTCTCTTCCTGATAGCTATAAATACAGCATACAACTGTTAAACTGTCCTTCCAATAGGAATAATTGTAACACTGAACAAGATGAAAACTCTCTTCCTGATAGGTATAAATACAGCATAGAACTGCTAACTCACCTTCTAATCAGATTTAATGATTACACTGAACTTGCTGAACTTCTTCTCTTATTAAAGATTAATTGTATCACTGAACTTCATTGCACTAATGAACGTTGAGGAATTTTTCATGTTTCCTGCCTGCTAACACCCGTGGACAGCGCCAGCAGGTTGTGAACATTCTTCTCGTCTGCACGCTTAAGACGACAAGGCCACCAGGAAAGAACAAAATTTTTTTTTTTAATAAGAAAAAACTTTGCCTGCCCCTCTTGGCCCCTTCGGCTGCCAAGGGTTTAAGAATTGTCACTAAAGAAACTCAGTCTTAAAAGGGAAAAAAAAAAAAACAACCAACCAACCAAACAAAAAAAAAACCCATTACAAGTCACCTCATTTTGGATTATCTCCGTTACCTTGCCAATAAAACGGCTGTGACACCTTTTCAGACAGTATTTGTATCCAATTTTTTCTCCTTTTTTTTCCTTCTGAAATTAGATTTTAGATGGGACGGCAGGTGGAATGTGGGGACATCAGAAAAGTAGTGGGGTGGGGGTGGGAGGTCCTGGTCGATACCTTTGGGCAGTTCAGGCCTTTTCCATGGACAAGCGTTCCACCATAAGGATCAGCTTGGTGGTGAACTCTTCTTCACTCTGTGCGTCGACAATCATTTCCTCCCTGCTGAAGAAACAGACCGGTATCACTGCACACCCAAGACAGAAAGAAAGAAACAAACAAAAAAATTATGGTTTCTTTTCCTCAAGATCCTTTGTCAGTGATGATGATGATGGCGATTATGTTTATGACGATCATCATCATCCAAAATGCACAGAAAGAAAGAAAATCCACAATTTTTCTTCTGCGAATCATTGCACCTGACTAAAACAAACCAGATTAGCCCAGTCTCACAGCTGAGGCCATAAACTGATTATATGTAATCAGCAAACTCTAAGCCCACATGAACAGAAGCATGGGCTAAATTCTGCAGAAAATATACTTTTGGAAAAGAAAATACACACACACACGCGCACGAACGCATGCACGCACACACACCTGCACATGCACACGCACACAAAGAGGGGTTTTGCTACACTATGATGACATGCTCTTTTCATAGCCTGCAACATTCAAGGGGTTAGACCCTTTCTCTAATACCTTAAGTTATAACACTGAAGCGGTTAAACTTCTCCTCCAATGAAATCAGTTTTAACAGTTGAGGTGACCAAACTCATCCTTCAATGACATTACTTAAAACACTGAAATGGCTGAGCTCTTCTTCCAACAGGATTAACTGTAGCATTGAAGCGGTTCAAACTCTTCTTCCAACAGGATTAATAACTGTAACACTGAAGCGGTTCAAACTCTTCTTCCAACAGGATTAACTGTAACACTGAAGCAGTGAACATTCTGCTCCGCTGCATGCTTATAATGCTGAGTCTGTGAGGAAAGAACAAAACAACACAAAAACAAAACACCCTACCTGCTCTCTTGGCCCCTTCAGCTGCTAAGGGTTAAGAATTGTCAATAAAGAAACTCCGTCTTTAAGGGAAAAAAAAAAACAAACAAACAAAACAGAAAACATTACTGGTCACCCATTTCGGATTATCTCCCTTTTCTTGCCAACAAAACGGCTGCAGCGCCTTTTCAGACAGTATTTGTACCCAATTTTTTCTTCTTCTGAAATGTAATTTCCACCTACCTCCCCTCTGAAATCTGAAATTTCAGAGGAACTAAAAAAGAAGAAAACTGGGTACAAATGCTGCCTGAATTCAACACTTACCTTGCACTGAAGTGATAAAAGCCAAGTGATTTTTCATTGTCCTATTTGTTTGCATCTTGCCTGAAGAAGATTTAAGAGGTCAAAACACGTCGTGATTTGTCTTGTGACTCATTTGTCCACATTTCTCTTGCCGGTTCGCTAACATTTATTTAAGATTTGTTTAGATTTCTGCCTGCAGTCGTCTCACTTTTCAACTAGATATATGGAGTTTTACAGGTAAACTCTAAGACAATCTGTCAAGTTCATTCTTCCAGGCACACTGCCTGGTATGCACTTCCAAACGCGCTGTCAAGAACATCATTTTCAAAAAACTCTGTCAAGGGCATACTTCCAGCTGCTGTCAAGTAGTTCATTCCAGATACTGTCCAGTACATACTTCCAAACACTGTTAATTCCACACTTCCAAACCTTCTAGTCAGCAAGTACATACTTTCACACACTCTCTTCAGTACATGCACCCAGATGCTCTCTAGAAAGTAGATGCTTCTAAACTCTCTGATCAAGTGCACATATTTCCATACCTTCTGTTAAGTGCATTCCTCCAGACACTTCCGTCAATTAGGCCTATATAACTGCAGACTGTTGTCAGCAAGTACATGTATACTTCCAAAACTTTCCAGTCAAGGATATACTACCCGATGGTCTTAATCATATATGGCACAAATTTATGTCAAGTATACACGTCTCGACACTCTATCATGTCAACACTTCCAGACAATTTTCAACATAAATACTTCTAGACCCTCTGTCAAATACATTTTCAGTCACAGTAGTCAGTTAATTGTACAAACTCTGAGATACTCTTTCTGGTATAAACTCTCAGACACTGGCATCAGTAAGCGCATAGTCCAACCTCTCTCAACAAGATATACTTCCAGATGCTTTGTTACACACATTCTTTAAGTCTCTCTGTTCGGTACAAACTTCCACACTCTTTCATCTACATACTTCCATGTCCTCTTGTCAGCAAGTACGCATCTCTAGCCTCCCCATGAATCATAATCGCACTTCCAGACACACTTGTCAGTATGCGCATCCCTCCAGACTCTCTGTTGATCATAGTTCCAGACAAGGTGTTGCAAACATACCCACAGCTCCTTTCTCTGTTGAGCGCCAATGTCCAGACCAAATGCTCAACACCAGGCATTCTGATACTTGCATACTTCCAGACACTCCATTCCACAGGTAAAGCCAAGCCCTCTGACCGGTGAGTGTACACTTTCAGACGTTTCTGTCCACTGCAGATTTCCAGACACTCTTGCCAGTAAGTGCATATTTTTCTATTCAAGTCTGTACTTTCTGATACTGTGTGACGTAATGCTTCCAGATAATGCCATGCCCTCTTCTCAATGAAAATGAACTTCCAGAGAAACTTTTCTTCCACACATTCTTCTCAGTGTATAATCCTAACTCTCTATTCCAGTTTGTACTCTCAATTACTATGTTATGTACCCACTTCCAAGAAGGAAAACCATACACCTGAAGGTGCCAGTGGGACCCCGAGAAGCACTGTCCTCACCTGCCAAACCAACCAGTTGGGAGCAATCCTGCCCCCCCCCTGGAAACCTGTGTCGTATTCTCTTAGGGTGCAGGCATTCACACCTGAATGTTGAGAGACGTCACTGCTCCCTGGCAGATGCCAATGTGTGACCACCTGATGCAACACGACAGATCCTCCATGGAAACGGTCCCAGGGGTGTACAAGCCCCTATATCACGACTGCAAAGCTCACCAGTGAAAGACACCATCACCAAGCAAACTGCTGTGCGCATCCTACAGCCCCCACTCATTGCTGTTTCTCTGGCAGGTGGAAACAGTGCAACTCCAGACACAGCCAAGGTTTCGCCACCAGGTCTTATATGCCCTCGGAAGAGGAGCTCCAGTTGCAGGCTTTTCTGCCGCCGACTGGACCTTCCCTGTGGTCAGTGGATCTTTCCTCACTGTTGACATCTTGATGTGTGCCTGCACCCTACGTGAAACACAGCGCACATTTCCAAGGGTAAAGCAGGACTGTTCCTGGCTGGTTCATTAGGCAGTCAAGGACAGTGTACTACTCTCTGCGTCCCACCAGCACCTCCGGGTGTGTCTTTTTCTTATGCACGTACATACTTCCATAATGTGAACGCCTTTTAGGTCAACCAGTACATACTTCCAGATAATGTGAACGCCTTTTAGGTCAACCAGTACATACTTCCAGATAATGTGAACGCCTTTTAGGTCAACCAGTACATACTTCCAGATAATGTGAACGCCTTTTAGTCAACAAGTACATACTTCCCAACACTTTCTTCTTGTTTTCCTCGCTGGCCTTCCTGATGTCGTCCTGCGTCTGCCTGTTGGTGATGAAGGCCCGGACCTCTTCAGGGTTGTAGCCTGTCCGCTGACCGGCCTTGGCCATCGCATCCTCCAACACCAAAGCACCCTCTGTAAAATGGCTCTGGGGTAGTGGTGATCATGGTAGAAAGAAAACAATGTGGAGATGATAAGAGGAGCAGAGCAAGTTTTGAATACAGAAAAAAAAAAAAAATGGTAAGAAATAGAAAACAGAAGAAAAGACGAAGAAGAAGACGAAGAAGAAAAACGAAGTATACACCTTAGGTAAATTTGTCTGAATATGCAAGAATATAGCAGTGTGAATGAGAGAAAAAATGAAATTGTTGATAACTTTCCCTTTGTTTCAGAAAAAGGGCAGATGATAAATCCATAAACAATTATAAAAAAAAATGTCGATGGACACTGGGATAAAATGAAAACAAGCACAGCAATAATGGGCCTATTGCTACAGTGCTAGTAGTACGACTAACCAGATGGGTAAAATGGAAACAAAAACAGCAAATGGGCCTACTGCTACAGTGCTAGTAGACTAACCAGACAGGTAAAATGAAAACAAAACCAGCAATATGGGTCTACTGCTATAGCCTGAATAGCTCAGTTGGTAGAACGCCTGACTCGCAATCTTTGTGATCCTGGGGTTGCGGGTTCTAACCTCCGCCGGGGCATTTCGGTACAGGGGGATTTTTCCCTCAGAGTTAGCATTGGTTCTGACTCCATTTCCCATACAGTCCTTCGAATAAGACTATAACCCGAGGTTCCGTGTGTGAACACACGCATAACATCTTGCACACACGTAAAATCCCATCACCAACATTCGGACGAGTAGGCCAGTTTGGCCATTGGTATGGATGACACGTTACACATAGCATGCACCCTGAGTGAGAAATAGAAAGAATGAAGGAAGTAGGAAAATGAGTGATCGATATTGAACGATACTTACTGGATGACACGGGAAACGACTGAATGAAGCGCCAGCTGGCAGCTCTTCAGTCGGCACTACCCCCAGGTAGGCAGCCCGTTGTGTAAACGAGTGTTGATTGTAAAGCGCTTAGAGCTTGGTCTCTAGCCGAGAATAGGCGCTATATAGTATTCATTATCATCATCATCTATAGTGCTAGTATGACTAACCAGACAGCAGCACTCTGGAGAGTGCAGACCTCTGTTGAGGCTAAACGGATCCTAGAGCCACTCTTTGATCCGGATCCGCATCACACTTTGACAAGAGAGAGAGACAGACAGACACAGAGAGAAGAGAAAACGTTTACTCCTTACAGTGTAAATGCTAACTTCTCCGACTACATACTGGGATTGTTTCTACTTTTGTGAACAGATATTTGTCTGGTAACACCCCCACCCCACCCCACCCCCTCCCCTGCCATGAGTTGATCGTCTCCTCCTCCTAGTGTAGACCATCAGTCGAACTCGGCCTGGTTTCATCAGTCTGTTGCCAGTCACTGAGACTGAAGCACCTATAATCCTTGGTAGTCTCAATGAGATTGAACCACCTATAATCCTGTGATAGTCTCAATGAGACTGAACCACCTATAATCCTGTGGTAGTCTCAATGAGATTGAACCACCTATAATCCTGTGGTAGTCTCAATGAGATTGAACCACCTATAAAAATATAATCCTGTGGTAGTCTCAATGAGATTAGCCACCTATAATCCTGTGGTAGTCTCAATGAGATTGAACCACCTATAATCCTGTGGTAGTCTCAATGAGATTGAAGCACCTATAATCCTGTGGTAGTCTCAATGAGATTGAACCATCTATAATCCTGTGGTAGTCTCATTGATATTCTCACTGAGATTGAACCACCTATAATCCTGTGGTATTCTCACCATCGTGGAGAGAAAATCAACCATTATCACCCACCCCCCTACCCCCACCCCTCACCCTGAGCTCCTTGAATTCTGAAGTTTGCCAACGAAGGACAGAATATAAAAAAAAGAAAGAACAAAGGCTTTATAAGTACAAATGTAGGTAAAGAAACAATCAGTTTGAACGGATACCGTATAGATTTACCTCCTACAATACTGTGGTGTTCTCAACATGACTAGGGTAAGCCACCTGCCAGCTTTCCACCAAGGCATTGGGCACACACCACTCCCTCTCTCTCGTTCTCTCTCTCTCCATGCTATACAAATATGCAAAGCAGCATGCATTCAAATCTATACACAAACACAACAACAACAGCAGCAAAAAAATCGGACAGCTAACAGCATCTGTGGACATGCTTGCCTGCACACACACACACACACACACACACACACACACACACACACACGCATATGCACTCGCACCCTCCCCTTCCCTCTCTTTTTTTTCAACCCCTCCCATTCTCTCTTTCTATTTCCTCTCTCCATCTCTTTCCCTCTCTCTACCCTCCATTCTCTCTCTCCTTTATATCGTGTTCCCCCCCCCCCCCCAACCTCCCTCTCTATCACTCCCATTCTCTCATTATCTTCTTCTTTTCTTTCCCCTCTCCCTTCCCTGTCCCCACACTCCATTCCTTTCCCCCATGAACAGCCTCTCAACTTAGCTTGAAGAACAATTCACCACCACCACCACCCCCACCCCCACCCCACTCCCCGTCTCCACCCTCCCTTCCTTTTCCCCATGAACAGCCTCTCAACTTAGCTTGAAGAACAATTCACCCTCCCCTCCCCCCCCCCCCCCCGTCCCCCCCTCTCTCTCTCTTTTTCCCCATGAACAGCCCTCAGCTTAGCTTGAAGAACATTTCAAACCCTCTTTTACTTCCTCCCTTCTTCTCTCTCACTGAATCTGTAAAAAAAAAAAAAAAAAAAGGGGGGGGGGGAACAAACAAACCCAATACCCTTCCCATCCCTCATCCTCCGGCCCAGCCCCACTCTTCTTTGCCTCCCACAACCCCCTGACCCCAATGACCTCCTGAATCTGCATCTGGAGAAATGGATATGTTGTGGGAGCGAGACCTGACGACTATACGCACTGAAGTGAATGGGTCAGGGGGTTGGGAAAAGGAGGCCAACATGACAGTATGTTTTAGTCCAGTCACCATGCTACTCATCAGGCTGGCTGATGCTGCACTCTCTGCAGGTGATGTCCACCAAGATTACTCCAGTCCGCTTTCATCCTCACCAAAAAAAAAAAAAAAGTTTCTGAACAGCGCCCCTCCCTCATCCCACCTCAAATCACCCTCACCCCTCCTCCTCCCTTCCCTCCCTGCTTTTCCTTGTCCATGCTTCTTACCCTAAAGGAGCATGTCAACCACCTCGCCTTGCTTGGTGCCGTCATCTTTCAGTCCGGCCATGGGCATGAGGGCATGCATGCGCCATGATGGTGTTGGGGCCACTTGGTGTAGTTTGAACTGCCATGTGCATGAAGGCATGCGCCATGATGGTGTTGGGCCACTTGGTGTAGTTGAACTGCCATGTGCATGAAGGCATGCGCCATGATGGTGTTGGGCCACTTGGTGTAGTTGAACTGCCATGTGCACGAGGGTATGCGCCAAGATGGTGTTGGGCCACTTGGTGTAGTTGAACTGCCATGTGCATGAAGGCATGCGCCATGATGGTGTTGGGCCACTTGGTGTAGTTGAACTGCCATGTGCACGAGGGTATGCGCCAAGATGGTGTTGGGCCACTTGGTGTAGTTGAACTGCCATGTGCATGAAGGCATGTGCCATGATGGTGTTGGGCCACTTGGTGTAGTTGAACTGCCATGTGCACGAGGGTATGCGCCAAGATGGTGTTGTTGGGCCACTTGTAGTTGAACTGCCATGTGCATGAAGAAGGCATGCGCCAAGATGGTGTTGGGCCACTTGGTGTAGTTGAACTGCCATGTGCATGAAGGCATGCGCCATGATGGTGTTGGGCCACTTGGTGTAGTTGAACTGCATCGGAATCCCCAGGGCACTGCCCGCCTCTCTCAGCTGGCTGTGTCTGTAGACAAAGCACACTGTGAGGTCAGGTCCGTGAGCTCGTGACGTACAGGCCACACACCACAACTGGAATTTGGCACTAAACCACTATTTATAGTGCATGTAAGTACTTTGAGGCCTGCCATTAATTTCAGCTGGCATTTAACGTTTATAGTATACTGATGGTTGATCAAAACAACAACTCCCCACCAATTATTTCCCTTGCTTTTTTTTTCTTTTTTTTCGGGAGGGGGAGGGGGGGAGGGGGGAGGGGGATGTTTACCGATGAAATCATAAACAATAAAACTGAGCATTGATCAAAAGAACAACTCTCAACCAATCATTTCCCTTCTTTTGAGGTGGTAGGGCCGAAATCGTCCCATTCCTTTTTGACTTTAATCTGTCTGCTTGGAATCACCTTGTGGCTTGTGCTTTGATGGCCATGTGAAAGAAAATGAGGTGAATTAACTTTCAGACACAACAAACATTCTCACAATAATAGGATCGCGCCAGTCTATAAATACTCGAGTCCTGAAGCAAGGCCTTGGCGCATTACTTTTTGGTGTGCAGCCACATAAACCCTCAAGCTAGATTCGTGACTTCATTGGGCTGTGATGTAAACATGATTTCATTTGGCGAAAAAAAAAAAAAAAAAAAAAAAAAAAAAAAAAGGTTTTGATGTAATCCAGTCCCCGTGACACAACAGCAAAGAAATGGTTTAATACGTAAACAAGTCAGTGATGCAACAAGACCAGCAACACAAATAATTCTGTTAAAAATCTATGATGTAAACAAGGGCGCAGCAACCATTGTTGCTAAAATCACCCTCAGTGACAGTAGGAGTTTTGGTCACAAAGGGGACAGCGTGGTGGGTGTACTAGGGAAAGGGGGGAAGGGGGATGCAGGAGGGTATGGGTTGGGGGGTGGGGGTATGTGGGAGGGGAGGAACTATGGGATGAAGAGAGGTGGAACAGGGTGAGAGAGATGGAAGGGGAGGTAAGAGAGGGCCGGGAGGGAAATGGAGAGTTTGAGTCAACTTTGAGGACAGGTGGCCCACGCAGTAGCAAGTCTAGCTTGGGGAGCGCATCTTTGCCTTTCTTCTCTCCACAGAGAACACTTCACTTTAACCCACGTCTTGGTTTGTCTGTCAGTAAGTAAGATGACATGAAAACTACTTCACTGAATATGACAAAACTGGGTGGAAATAGGTTTATGGACAAATCTGTTCCATTCTGGGTGAGATTCCGTGGCGAGAAACCGGATCAAAGGGCAATTCTAGGACCCGCTCAACAAGATTTCGGTTTTAAAAAAAAAAAAAAACAAACAAACACTGCACTAATTTTAACAGAAAAATGAGGAGGAAAGATGGGATGTGGCCCTTGAATGGATCCATCTGATTTGGGCAGGGATCCAATCCATGGGGCAAAGCCAGATACAAGCATAGATCTAGGACCTGCTTTACAAAACAACAGCAACAACAACAAAAACTTCCATGATCTGAACAAAACTTGGGACGAAAAATGGAATGTGGTCGATTCAAGGACCAACGTGTTAAGTCTAGTGCGACCCCAGGATGCGGATCTCAAGATGCCAGCCCCCCTCCCCCCCCCCCCTGTAGAGATCTTGGATCAGACAACTGCATTTGCACCACTAACTAGAAAGGCACATGGGAGAATTCAGGCCTCTGTCAAGGTCACACAGATCTTGGAGAATTTTTTTTTTTTCCCAAGGGAAGTAACAGTGTAGGAGCAGATCATCAGATTCACTTCACTTACACTTTTGTTTTTTTCTTTTTTTTTCACTTTTCTCACCCTTCCCTGATGTGCTTTGAACAACAGGAAATATCAATGTTTATATCACTACAAAACTGTAATGCTCACAAAAAAAACAAAACAAAACAAAAATTACATGTCAAATACAAAATTTCTTTGTTTGCCAAAACTGAGTTTTCATAAAGACAGCAGTTCTCCTGGTAAGACTGCATCTTACACCAGCTTACTGCAGCTCAGAATGAAATTCCAATACAGTCGATGAAGTCCACCACACTGAGCGAGTACAATGAACAGCTGCACAGTCAGTTACTGGTGACCCCAGATACAATAGCAGTGTGGCCATGCCACAAAAACTGAAGGGGAATACTCTGGAGCACAGAAGAACAGAGCAATGTGGTAAACTTAAGATCAGTAATGACCTGGTTGTCACCCAACCCAGCCTATGCTGGGCATTACTCTTGATTTTGGTAAAACTCACTCAAATTGTGTACATCAGCAAACTGTCACTTCTTGGCAAGAACTAATGCTTTCAAATTCAGCAAGCACACACACACACACACACACACACACACACACACCTCCTCCTTTTCTCTCTCTGTGCATATATATAGAGTCCCTTCCAGATTCTGCAGCTGAAGCTCTTATTTTGGTAATCTTTTGTACAGGTCAGAGTTAGGGGTTACAGCAAAGGTCAAGTACTAACAACAAAGTCTGAACAGATGAAAATCACTCTGGCTCTGTGAAAAAAAAAAAAAAAATCGATGTCAAAAAGATGATTTTCTAGTGGATTTGGGGTCAGTAAAATCGTTCAATGACATACCAAGTCAGCAAAATAGCAGAATTATGCATGACTTGTGGACTACTTGCTTTTACGCCAATGGTAGGGCACGAGGATTTTGTGGAAAGTCTAGCTGACGAACAGGAAAATGAAGGGTCATGTGGACCGTACTTGCATAGAAAAAGAAACAGACATGACATCTGCCTGAGTAATGTATGGTATGGATCAAGGGCTGGACTGTGTGAGGACTATGTGTTGGTACTGGCCAATCTTCTGACAAAAGCCAGGTGCAGCTTTGAGTGTAACAGACAATATGTAGCGTTTTGGGCCAACACTGTAACCGTGGAGTCGGACCTAAGTGGGCGCTTTCCGAGTCTCTCTCTCTCTCTCCCCATCCCCCCCCCCCCCCCCCCTTTTTTTTACATCATTTGAGACACTTGGTCAATTACAACTGTTGAAGGTCTGAGCTATGCTGGTTTGGGTTTATCTGTGAGCCCTACTGCAGTAAGCGGATTGGTCTAGGACCTGAAACTGAGAAAGTGTTCTGTGTAGTATATAGACTACATGTTTGGTTTGTAGACCTGAATCATTTAATAGATCGTTTCATCTAGTTCGTTTCATCTAGTTTTCATTTCTTCACTCATTCACTCCTGTCCATTTTTTTTTTTCCTCTCCTATGCACTACACATGAAGACGGATGAATCACGGTCATACAATATACATGTCGTCATGGATTCAATTTCAAGACTGAAGATTCGTGAACAGTAAACCCGCAGTGTCCAAATTCAGTAGACATCTTGTATTGTTGCAAAAATTCTACAAAGCCGACCCTGGTAAGCGCAGATCCTGGCCCCACGATTTGATTCTGTCGAATGTGAGTAATGAACAAGTAGGGTTACTCTTGTTGCCATGATGAAATATCACACGCCCATACGGCCTAGGCTAACTCCTAACAAAATAGTTTCTTACAACACCAGAAATCCACTCCAAAATGTAATGGCTCCGTCTGTTTACTAGATTCGGTTAATTTTGGCTTTGTATTTTTTCTTTCTTCTTTTTTAAAAAAAATTTTTTAAGGCAATGTGAGGCAGTAAAATCTGATTTTCTGAATATATGTGGGAAATATGACATTTTTTAATTCTTTACTTGAAAAAATACTACTATGAATCCTAACAGAAGGTAACGAATCAACCTTATTTTTTACCGTTGCCATGAAAACTACAGATAAACATCCGTCATATTAAATTTTCATGGAATTATTTTACTCAGGTATTGTCCATCACAGACCTATGATTTTTGGCACAAACATACGCTATAAGTATCTTTACATTCTAATAGAGGAATTTGTTTATTTTGTGCAATATTATTTCTAATTATTTTTATGAAAATATTGCCTCAAATTACCAGCGGTCTTATGCAATCTAACTCATGAAAATAAAAACTGACACATATTTTAAAACAATCCTTCATAAAATGTGGTGTCACAGTAGTGGTGGACAAGCTGGAATACTCACACCACACTGACACTGTATTAGTGTAACTTACACAAGTCACTGTTTAGACTGTAGTTTGTCTTGGACTCGAGCACTTCTATGAATCCTAAGAGAAAAGTTCTTCAGCACAGTAGAGGAGACAGTTTTTGAACAGTTCTGATGCCCGTTTGTACGATGACTTGGTAATGTCGCTCCTAGTCGTAGTTGCTGATACCGTACTTAGGAATACAGTCGTATTACTGTTCAATAACAAACTGAAAGTACTTACTGAGAAAGATGGCTGACTGGTGAGTGATAATGGCAATGGTCGATTTTGGGCTATTTCTGCTCTTTTCTTTGACTTGCAGACGCTCGTCATAGTAGTTTGCTGGCACTTTAACACCCACGGAGATGTTTAGCCATGAAAGGGCATGGGACTGCCAGTTTGTTTGCGCTGTCAACATCGGAGCTGAACGAAAAGCGTCTTCGGCCTCCTCCATTACCGGAAGCGGAAAAGCCCTCTACCGTCGTTTTGATCATTCTGATGTTTGAATATATTATTGAGTGTTATCTACGGTCAGCTGATAGAGGTACTGACCAGTATAGAATCTGGATGCAGAGGCCGTAAAAACGGAGCTGCAGTTTTTTTTTTTTTTTTTTTTTTTTTTTGTTTTTTTTAAAGTAGGCTGTCATCGAAATGTTAAACACTGCCGCTCTCTTTTGACCAATCAGATTGCTCTCAGGCCTGGTTTTTCTTCTTCCTATCAGCTTAGTATATAGAATAATCAGAAACAAGAATGATACAGGCATTCTGCAAGAAGATCTAAACGGTTTACAAGAGTGGGAAAGAACTTGGAAAATGAAATTTCATCCCCAGAAGTGCAAGTGTTGCGTATATGTAATAAACGCTCACAACTAGATCAGAATATTCTATTCACAATACTATTCTTAGAGAAACCAGTGCTGCAAAATATTTAGGCGTGATTATAGATAGTCGTCTCAAATGGAAAGAACATTACAATTTAGTATGTAAGAAAACCAATAACATCTTAGCTTTCTTACACAGGAATATCAACGATTGCCCCAAAAAGGTTAAAGACGACTGTTACAAAACACTGGTTAGACCAGTATTGGAATATGGTTGCTCAGTCTGGGATCCTTACCATCTAAAGGACATTGATAACTTTGAAAAGAGAGTTTCCGAGGACTAGTTTTGCTATCGCGCCGGTTACACGCTCCCGTTCCACGTTAGCCATGACTTTGTCATGCCCACCCTGCCCCATGTCACTGTAGGAACATCCACATGAGCGTGGCGAGAAGGTGAGACTACGGAGTTCACTCCTAAATTAGTGATACTCCAGAGCTCACTACGTAAGAGATCTTCGCGGGACAGAAGTATGTTTAAAATCAGAGAAGGACTTTGGAAAACGTGCCCAAAACATACAGTCAGCAAGGTCTATTTACTCATTTTCCCCTGATCTTCTAAAGGATACCAAAATAGACAAAAATAATGTAGCCCAAAAGCCCACGTATTCACCTATTCCAAAATGTGAACACTGTAAAGTCTCCTTTGATATTGATTATATAGATGTTTCAAAGAAGGATTGTCCACATATCTTAAGAACATCTGTTTATACTCATTTAGAAACTGAGTACAATCATCATTTCAAAATTTTTACAGATGGCTCGGTACTAGAAAATGATAACACGGGAGCAGCCTTCATAATCCCTAGCCTCAAAGTAGAAAATCTCTTCTATCTTGGTAAACAGTTATCGACATTCAGTGCCGAATTACTTACTATATTTAAATCGTTAGATTTTATTCTGAATTTTTCAATAATAAGTTCACAAATCTTAATAGGTATTGATTCAGAAGCAGCAATCTACTCGATTAAGTCCGCATGTCCTTCAATCCGACTTGATATGGTATTGGAAATTCATCACAATATTCACCTTTTATCCATGCAAGGCATTACTGTTACTTTTTGTTGGATCCCCTCTCATTGTGGTATAGTACCCAACGAGCGTGTAGATCAACTTGCACGAAAAGCAGCTCAAAATGTCAATTATGCAATACCACTCAACATTCCCTTAGATTTTTTTTTTTTTTTTTTTTTTTTTTTTTGCTGTCAGAGGCAGTGCACCCACGCCGCTCATTCCGACACCCCCGTCCACAGCCACAGCCCGGTCGCCCCCCGCCACAGCCCCGGCACCGGCCATCCACAGGGAGCAGTCAATGTCAAGTCGTCAAGAGGCAACCCACTGGAGGAGACACTGCACTGCTGCCGAGTCACTCCTCCAGTGGTGTTCAGTGGCGCCTGTTCTGATCTAACATACGCAGGACACCACCTACTAAGCCCCCTACTGACGACAATAATTAGAGAGAGAGAGAGAGAGAAGGTCGCTGACTCTTGAATTCGATTGATAGGTCATTGACTTTTGGCAGAATCTTGCCACAGGGCTGGTCACCGAGCGAGTATTCACGTGCGCGCGCGCGCGAATCAGTGTGTGTGTGTGTGCGCGCGCGCATATGTGTCTATGTGTGTATGTGTGTGTGTGCGTGCATGCGTGTGTGTGTGTGTGCGCGCGCGCGTGTGTTTGTGTGTGTGTGTGTGTGTGTGTGTGTGTGTGTGTGTGTGTGTGTGTGTGTGCGGGAAAAAGAGAGAGAGAGAGAGAGATTTGTTTAGGAGATCATTGGTTGGTGGTTGTTGTTGTTTTCATTCAGTCTTCACCTTGACCCGGGTTCACACTATTGACTGAAATAGAGACATACGGTGATAGGGAACGAGAGGCAGGAGAAGAAAACACGGCACGTAGGTAACATAGAAAGCAAAAAAAAAAAAAAAAAAAAAAATAATAATAATAATGATGATAATAATGTTAATCAGCAATGACAAACGATTAACAAATCTTTTGTATATCAATTTAGAAAGGAGAAAAGAAAGCGGTTTAATGAATCTTTTCTATTTTTCTTCTCCTCATCAAGCCTTCTTTTCCACATTCTGCTTTTCTCTGTAGTCTTCGTAAGATCCGCTGTGTTTGCCGTGGGGAGCGACCTGTGACGGAGGGGTAAGAGATCCTGACGATTGAGAGGGCAGGTGTTCTCAGCACATCTCTTTGATCGAGAGGGCAGGTGCTCTCAACACATCTCTTTGATCGAGAGGGCAGGTGCTCTCAACACATCTCTTTGGTCGAGAGGGCAGGTGCTCTCAATGCATCTCTTTGATCGAGAGGGCAGGTGCTCTCAGCACATCTCTTTGATCGAGAGGGCAGGTGCTCTCAGCACATCTCTTTGATCGAGAGGGCAGGTGCTCTCAACACATCTCTTTGATCGAGAGGGCAGGTGCTCTCAACACATCTCTTTGATCGAGAGGGCAGGTGCTCTCAACACATCTCTCTTTGATCGAGAGGGCAGGTGCTCTCAACACATCTCTTTGATCGAGAGGGCAGTGCTCTCAACACATCTCTTTGATCGAGAGGGCAGGGTGCTCTCAACGCATCACTTTGGTCGAGAGGGCAGGTGCTCTCAACGCATCTCTTTGATCGAGAGGGCAGGTGCTCTCAACGCATCACTTTGATCGAGAGGGCAGGTGCTCTCAACGCATCTCTTGATCGAGAGGGCAGGTGCTCTCAACGCATCACTTTGATCGAGAGGGCAGGTGCTCTCAACGCATCTCTTGATCAAGAGGGCAGATGCTCAACACATCTCTTTGGTCGAGAGGGCAGGTGCTCTCAACACATCTCTTTGGTCGAGAGGGCAGGTGCTCTCAACACATCTCTTTGATCGAGAGGGCAGGTGCTCTCAACACATCTTTGATCGAGAGGGCAGGTGCTCTCAACGCATCTCTTTGATCGAGAGGGCAGGTGCTCTCAACATATCTTTGATCGAGAGGGCAGGTGCTCTCAACACATCTCTTTGATCGAGAGGGCAGGTGCTCTCACACATCTTTGATCGAGAGGGCAGTGCTCTCAACACATCTCTTTGATCGAGAGGGCAGGTGCTCTCAACACATCTCTTTGATCGAGAGGGCAGGTGCTCTCAACACATCTCTTTGATCGAGAGGGCAGGTGCTCTCAACACATCTCTTTCGTTCACACCTCTTCTAGGCAGGAGGTGCACTCTGGCCCAGGTGTATCGGTCGGCTACCCCTGCGTGGGGCTGGGTGAGACAAGCAGTTCCCCGGCTGGCCAAGGTACCCCTGCAGTGCTCAGCTCTCTGTCCCCTGGAGCTGAGCATGATGACGGGGTGGAGCACTTCTGTTTGTCGTATATCCCTCCCCAAGCTTGGAAAGGGTCAGGACAGTGACTTGCCTGGCTCCGGCCCCATAGCTGGACTCCATGGTGGGTGGGTATGGGAGAAATGAAAAAAAAAGAAAAAAACGAAAATGGCTTCTCCACCCCCCCCCCCCCCCCTCCCAAAAATTAAAAAAAGGAAAAAAAAAAAACGAAAAGTAAATTCAAATTTCAGAGGAATATCGCAGGAATCTGGAAAGGAAGAGAATGACAGGTTTTTGCGCATGTTGATTGTCGATGGAACGGAACATGACAAACCTATTTCTGCGTGGAATCCATTTGGTGTTTAGAAGTGTGTTCACAGGGGTGTTCAGAGGGGCGTTCAGAGGGGTGTTCAGAGGATTGTTCAGAAGGGGTGTTCAGAAGGGTGTTCAGAGGGGTGTTCAGAGGGGGTGTTCACAAGTGTGTTCAGAGGGGTGTTCAGAAGGGTGCTCAGAGGGGCGTTCAGAGGGGTGTTCAGAAGGGTGTTCAGAGGGGCGTTCAGGGGGGGGGGGGGGTTCAGAAGGGCGTTCAGAAGGGTGTTCAGGGGGGGGGGGTGTTCGGAAGGGGTTCAGAGGGGTGTTCAGAAGGGCGTTCAGAGGGGTGTTCAGAGGGGTGTTCAGAAGGGGCGTTCAGGGGGGGTGTTCAGAAGGGTGTTCAGAGGGGGCGTTCAGGGGGGGTGTTCAGAAGGGCGTTCAGAGGGGTGTTCAGAGGGGGGTCGTTCAGAGGGGTGTTCTGAAGGGTGTTCAGAAGGGTGAAGGGTTCAGAGGGGCGTTCAGGGGGGGTGTTCAGAAGGGTGTTCAGGGGGGGGGGGGGTGTTCAGAAGGGTGTTCAGAGGACTGCAGGAGACCCTCAGTCAGTGAAGAGACTTGGGAATGGCTCCTTCCTTTTCGCCGTAAGGCTGGCCGTATCGGGATATAGCCAATTGGTAAGACGATTTGAACAAATTTTGCATTCATTTCTACGATGCCGCCTCTGTCTGTCCGTCTGTCTGTCGGTCTCTCTCTCCCTCCCTCCCTCCCTCCCTCTCTCTGTCTGTCTGTGTCTCTCTCTCTCTCTCTCTCTCTCTCTCTCTCTCTCTCTCTCTCTCTCTCTCTCTCTCTCGGAAAAGGTGAAGAAGAGAAAATAATTAAGTCTATTATTTAACCTATGTTTTCTTTGTATAAGCAGCACATTATCAGAGCGAGAGTGTCAGTACACCACACATTAGAATATAAACAAACCCAGACTCTTTGTATCAAACGTAAAAACACTCAATCAGCACCAAAAAAGTCGATTTTTAAAGAACATACGGATTATGC
This sequence comes from Conus betulinus, assembly GCA_016801955.1. NCBI lineage: Eukaryota > Metazoa > Mollusca > Gastropoda > Neogastropoda > Conidae > Conus > Conus betulinus. The sequence continues at coordinate 55,150 of JADBJO010010331.1, forward strand.
ATGGAGTGAAAGAGATTGGTTGGAGGGGGAAAAAAAAAGGGGGGGGGGGGGGGGGGGGGGGGAGCTAGTAGTGGAGCTTTTTGTTTGTTTGTTTGTTTGTTTGTTTTTTTTTTTTTTTTTTTTTTCCGATTTTTTTTTTTTTGGCAGATGAAGAGGACAGTGTGAAGCACCAAAAAATGAAGAGGTGGATTTTGGCCTTAGGAAGAAAAAAAATCACCGCCGTAGGTGCTCCAGTGATCCGATAACTGGTGCCTCTTCAAAAAAAAAAAAAAAAAAAAAAAAAAGGAATGGTTCCTTCTTCACCCAATGCAAATCTGAGCGACAGTCAGAACAACTGCTGTGTGCCACATAACTAGTGGACACAGATCAGGGTCACTCCCCATAACTAGTGGACAGAGATCAGGGTGACTCCAATAACTAGTGGACAGAGATCAGGTGACTCCCCCATAACTAGTGGACAGAGATCAGGGTGACTCCAATAACTAGTGGACAGAGATCAGGGTGACTCCAATAAATAGTGGACAGAGATCAGGGTGACTCCCCATAAACAGTGGACAGAGATCAGGGTGACTCCCCATAACTAGTGGACAGAGAGATCAGGGTGACTGCCCATAGACAGTGGACAGAGATCAGGGTGACTCCAATAACTAGTGGACAGAGATCAGGGTGACTCCAATAACTAGTGGACAGAGATCAGGGTGACTCCCCCATAAACAGTGGACAGAGATCAGGGTAACTCCCCATAACTAGTGGACAGAGAGATCAGGGTGACTCCCCATAACTAGTGGACAGAGATCAGGGTGACTGCCCATAGACAGTGGACAGAGATCAGGGTGATTCCCCATAACTAGTGGACAGAGATCAGGGTGATTCCCCATAACTAGTGGACAGAGATCAGGGTGACTGCCCATAACTAGTGAACAGAGATCAGGGTGACTGCCCATAACTAGTGGACAGAGATCAGGGTGACTCCCCTTAACTAGTGGACACAGATCAGGGTGACTCCCCATAACTAGTGGACACAGATCAGGGTGACTCCCCATAACTAGTGGACAGAGATCAGGGTGACTCCCCATAACTAGTGGACAGAGATCAGGGTGACTCCCCATAACTAGTGAACAGAGAGATCAGGGTGACTCCCCATAACTAGTGGACACAGATCAGGATGACTCCCCATAACTAGTGGACAGAGATCAGGGTGACTCCCCATAACTAGTGGACAGAGAGATCAGGTGACTCCCCATAACTAGTGGACAGAGAGATCAGGGTGACTGCCCATAACTAGTGGACATAGATCAGGGTGACTCCCCATAACTAGTGGACACAGATCAGGGTGACTCCCCATAACTAGTGGACAGAGATCAGGGTGACTCCCCATAACTAGTGGACAGAGATCAGGGTGACCCCCCCATAACTAGTGGACAGAGAGATCAGGGTGACTCCCCATAACTAGTGGACACAGATCAGGGTGACTCCCCATAACTAGTGAACAGAGAGATCAGGGTGACTCCCCATAACTAGTGGACAGAGACCAGGGTGACTCCCCATAACTAGTGGACACAGATCAGGATGACTCCCCATAACTAGTGAACAGAGAGATCAGGGTGACTCCCCATAACTAGTGGACAGAGATCAGGGTGACCCCCATAACTAGTGGACAGAGAGATCAGGGTGACTCCCCATAACTAGTGGACAGAGATCAGGGTAACCTCCCCATAACTAGTGGACAGAGATCAGGGTGACCCCCCATAACTAGTGGACAGAGAGATCAGGATGACTCCCCATAACTAGTGGACAGAGATCAGGGTAACTCCCCATAACTAGTGGACAGAGATCAGGGTGACCCCCATAACTAGTGGACAGAGATCAGGGTGACTCCCCATAACTAGTGGACAGAGATCAGGGTGACTCCCCATAGACGGTGGACAGAGATCAGGGTGACTCCCCATAAACAGTGGACAGAGAGATCTGGGTGACTGCCCATAACTAGTGGACAGAGAGATCAGGGTGACTCCCCATAACTAGTGGACAGAGAGATCAGGGTGACTCCCCATAAACAGTGGACAGAGAGATCAGGGTGACTCCCCATAACTAGTGGACAGAAAGATCAGGGTGACTCCCCATAACTAGTGGACAGAGATCAGGGTGACTCCCCATAACTAGTGAACAGAGATCAGGGTGACTCCCCATAACTAGTGGACAGAGAGATCAGGGTGACTCCCCATACTAGTGGACAGAGAGATCAGGGTGACTCCCCATGAACAGTGGACTGAGATCAGGGTGACTCCCCATAAATAGTGGGACACTTCCAAGGAACTCATTAGATGCCGGGACCTCAGAGGCGTCACGGAGACTGAGATGAATACAGAACTTACATCCCGCGGTGTCACAGATGAGCATAGGGTCAGAGTTCGCAAAGGTACAGAAAGCACACCCACCAGCACGCTCTTCAGACATTTTGTACCCTTCCACTGCCACGTGTCATCAAAGTCGGTTGTTTGAATGTCCGCATTCAACTTGACATTCGGGTCTCCGATGCGGCGCTTCAAGTGCCAGAAGTTTGGGCACGCCACAGATAGCTGTTCTGGGGGAGGAGAGGTGTGTAGTGTTTGCTGCGAAGCAACCCATGATGGGCTGTGTAAAGACCCGGCCCATTGTGCGAACTGCGATGGCGACCGCCCCTCCTCTTCACGCAACTGCCCAGACTGGATTCAGGAAGCAAACATTCAGAAACTAAAAACTGAAAATAGAATTTCATTAATTCCCGTTGTATACCCCCCCCCCCCCCCCCCCCCCCCCCCCCCCCCCCGTTTCCATTTTACTTCTCCTTTACAGACGTGCTGGACCCATTTGTGTTCCTAAGTCTTTCTCCTCCTCCTCTTTCTCTTCCAGAGCCCGGGTTTTCTCAGCTTTCTATAGTTATCTTTCTCTTCCACTTTGTGCATTATTACCTATCCCCACACGTTCTGCCTCAGCTTAGGTCCATCCCAGTCTCTTACACTTTCCTCTTTCTATCACGATTCTCTTGCGGACTTGAATTCCCCTTTTTAATGCCTGCTATTGTTCTTTTTCCCATTCTGTTTCCTCGGGTATGTCTTCCGTGAGGATGGCTTTCATCCATTTCCTAGAGGAAAATCTTGCGTGGAAAAAAAGGCGTTCACTCATTTTCTGTGGCTGTCATTCATCACGTGAAACAAGGCGTTCACTCATTTTCTGTGGCTGTCATTCATCACGTGAAACAAGGCGTTCACTCATTTTCTGTGGCTATCATTCATCACGTGAAAAAAGCGTTCACTCATTTTCTGTGGCTATCATCATTCATCACGTGAAAAAAGGCGTTCACTCATTTTCTGTGGCTATCATTCATCACGTGAAACAAGGCGTTCACTCATTTTCTGTGGCTATCATTCATCACGTGAAAAAAGGCGTTCACTCATTTTTCTGTGGCTATCATTCATCACATGAAAAAAGGCGTTCACGTCTCATTTTCTGTGGCTTTCATTTATTTCCTAGGGGTAAATCTAGTGTGGAAAACAGCCTTCACTCATATTCTGGTTGGAAAATCTTGTATGTATAAATGGCTTTCATTCTCTTTAGAGAAAAAAAAATGTTGACAAATCTTGAGCGAGTGTGACTTTTTGTGGGGAAAAAACCTTCAGTGAAAAGTGATGATGAAACAGGGTGTGTGTGTGTGTGTGGGGGGGGGGGGGGGGGGGGCTTTATGTTAGCACCAAAACAAACAAACAAACAAACCCAGGTGCCAGACCTAGTTCAACGTACCTTTCATTGTAGTTCTAAAAAACCCAATTCTGGTGACAAATCGAGCCACTTTCATTCCAGCGCCAATCCCCTCTCCCAATCCTTCCCCATCTCTTGTGGCAATCATATCTACGGCGAATGTGCCTTTCTGGAGCGATGAACAACCTGGTGGCAACATCTAGTGTGAAAGTATCCTATATTCTGGCACGAAAACAACCTGTCGTCGATGTAAATGCGTCCTTTATTCCAGCAAAAAAAAAAAGTTGTCATCAATGTAAATGCGTCCTTTATTCAGCAAAAAAAAAAAAAAAAAAAAAAAAAAAAAAAAAATTCTGGTGGTCAGCCTAATGTCACAAATGTGCCTTTTACTCTCGCGAGAAAAAAAAAATTGGTGGCAAACTCAGAGTAAAATTAATGTGCCCTTCCTCCTAATCCTGATGGGAAATCTGCTGTGAATGTGCCGTTCATTCTTCTATCTGGAAAAGACGAAATTCAGTGCCAAATTTAGTATAAATGAAGCCTACCCTAAATTTCGACTAAGTGTGCGCGTGCATGCACGCACGCACGCACGCACGCACGCGCACACACATTCACGCACACACTTCAACTCGTGACAATAGCACTTGGGCGAGATATATTAGCTCAGGTTGCCTCACACTGGGCGCCATTTTGCTTCTTTGGTGGGGGAAAAAAAATCGAAGCCGAGATGCAGACAGCTTACACGAAAAATTTGTGGCCTCCCTTCGCTTCAAACAAACAAAAAAACACCCCCCTCCCCCCAAACACACACACCGAAAAAAAGACATCGGTGTCTTCGTCAAAAAAAGTTTCATTTCAGGCTGCCCCTAACGCCCCCCCCCCACCTCCCTTCCCCGTCCTACATGCAAATGCAAAATTGCCTTCTGACGTCATTGTCAACGGGCACCGCATTTTTGCATGTTTGCATGGCCATAAAAATGTATATATGTATATATATATATATATATATATATATATATATATATATATATATATATATATATAATATATATGAATAAATAAAATAAAGAAAGAAAGAAAACCTGGACGAAAATTCCGTTCCGGAAAAAAAAAAAATCCTGCCTTTGAATGTTAAACAAAAAACATTCTGGAACAAAAAATTGACGAAAGGCTGTCTTATATTTGTGACGTTATCTTGTGTTAAATCTTGACTTTCGCTCTCAGTGGAGAAACTAAAAGCTCCGTGGTGGTGGGGCGGAGGGGGGCGGTAAGGGGGGGGGGGGAATTTGGTGTCGGGGGGGGGAGGGGGGGGGGGGGCTTTGAGTCCCTCCCGTGCAGTGGTGCATGCACATCCATCCTACGGCCACCACCACCACCACCGGTCAGCAGGGAGTTGAGTCATTAATTTTCGATGCGTCAGCAGGGTTGACAGACAGACAGACGGAAGGACCAGACAAAACAAACAGAGAGAAGGACGGACAGACAGGCAGGGTGAGGGCCCCCCGTTTTAGTGATGGCCAACTGGAGACTGCACTCTGCAGGCTGTCTTGTCTGTTGCCATGCTGCATGCGCCCCTGCTGCTGCTGTGCTGTGCGGCGCTGTAACGTCAAGGCTGCTGCTGCTGTGCTGTGCGGCGCTGTAACGTCGTGGCTGCAGTGTGGCCCGCGTGCATGGCGCGTGACATGACGGTGCGGGGCGGAAAAGAGTTCGCCTCCCACGAGAGAAGAATCAATCCCCGGAGGGACCTGACAGAGTGGGCTATGCCTGGGATGGGATGTTATTCATGATCTGTGCGGACAGAGATGTTTGTGTTCTTCCGATATCGGTTGGTGTATTTGTCGGTAAGTCAGCGAGATTATGCCTCTTCGCCCCCCCCCCCCCCCCCTCCTTCAGACAAACACCACATACATGCGCATGTTCGCACATGCAGAATACGGATACCAACACAAGAGAGACGGACAGACAGGTTGGGGGGAGAGGGGGGGGGGGGGGGGGAACAAGAAGATGAAGAAAGAGAGTAGGAGAGTCAGACAGAAAGAAAGACACACACACACGCGCGCGCGCACACACACATACTTAAAAGTAATATATATATATATATATATATATATATATATATAATTGACTAATAAATTCCAATGATAAGTAACCGAGCACCATTCCAGCAACTTACAGAGCAGCTTGGTGTTGCAAAGACTGCAAGAAATATTTAATTATAAATGATTATAAATATATAATGCTGAACAATTGTGTGTGTGTGTATATATCTATATATATATAATATACACACACACACACACACATATATATATATATATAGAGAGAGAGAGAGAGAGAGAGAGAATTATAAACAAAGCTTACACACACACACACACCACACATATATATATATATAAAATTATAAACAAAGCTTGCTCTTGTGTCTTAGGTTGTAGAAATAGGGGGGTGATAAGCCTTCATATCTGCAGTGATAGATGATTCTGCCTAACTGCCAGTATGTGCTTGTGTGGGTGAATGGGGAAGAATAAATGCTTCTCAAAATGAACCTTCAGAAAGTTTATAGTCTCCGAAACAGGAGACAATCTCCAATGGGGAGGAAACTCACAAACTTATAACTCCTGGTCAGATACCGGTAACAGGAGACAATCTCCAATGGGAGGAAACTCACAAACTTATAACTCCCGGTCAGATACCGGTATTTTCAAAACCTGACTGTTTCTCATCAATGATCGCGGAAAGTGGTAATTTGACTCCTCTGCCTTTTCGTTTTAAGAAGAATGCTATACCAGAAAAAGGCTGGTGTGCAATACCGTAGTATGTTTGTTGAGTTAAAAAAAAAAACAACAACAAACAACCAAAGGTGTCACCTAAGAAGCAAAAGAAAATCATGAACGAGCAAAACAAGCTACATTTTCTTGTGAAAAGTAGAAAATATAAAAAGATAACCTCTTCAGACACAAGTGCTGAGGGCCAGTTTTTGGAATGAATCCGCAGGGACTAAATTACAATAAACTAATAAATTCCAAGGATAAGTACCGAGCACCATTCCAGCAACTTACAGAACAGTCTTGGTGTTGCAATGACTGCAAGAATATATAATTTTATAACTCAATATTCTTGCAGTCATTGCAACACCAAGCTGCTCTGTAAGTTGCTGGAATGGTGCTCGGTACTTATCCTTGGAATTTATTAGTTTTAATACAATACACACACACACACACACACACACACACACACACAAACATGCATACACATATATACACACATATACACACATATATAAATTCTAACCATTGGAGAGGGTCGTGAAACTCCATTCCTATCCAGTATGCTAAACCTCTTTGCTTAAATTAAAACATGATATCATAAAACATTATTACCAACTTAAAATATATGGGAAGCGAGGGGTTCAAAAGGAAATGTGTGTGTGTGTGTGTGTGTGTGTGTGTGTGTGTGTGTGTGTGTGTGTGTGTGTGTGTGTGTGTGATACAGACACAGATACAAGTATGTAAGCTGATTTTGTCTTTACTTTTGGAATTATATAAAAACTAATAAATTCCAAGGATAAGCACCGAGCATCATTCCAGCAACTCACAGAGCAGCTTGGTGTTGC
>JADBJO010010331.1:67500-73826 GCA_016801955.1 Conus betulinus
GTATGCATGCATGTACGCACTTGCACATGAACACAATACGTGCGCGCGCCCAAATCCACACGTGCTGGCGCTCACACTCACACACACACACGAGTTTTGTCAGTTTTAAATAGAGCATCTAAAGGAGCAGATTTCAGTGTCGGTAAGGAGAAAAATCGGACAAGGATGGGGAGGAGGGGATGGGGGTAAAATGGAGTATATGTACTGTATATATATATATATATATATATGTGTGTGTGTGTGTGTGTTGTGTGTGTGTGTGTGTGTGTGTACATATGTATGTACATATATCTATATATATATATATATATGTACATATATGTATGTATATAGATATATATATATATATATTTCAGAGAGAGAGAGAGAGATCTGTGTGTGTGCATGTGTGCGTGGTGTGTGTGTGTGTGTGTGTGAGCGAGCGAGGCATGGGAAGGGTGTTGACTCTAATCTAGACTGTGTTCAAGGTAGATCAGACCAGGGAAGCTCTAGGATTGATGAGCAGCATAGTCTATTCTACGTCTCTTGACTACAAGTACACTTTTGTTTCAGCCGACGTGACCGTAACTCTACCAAGGAAGTTATCTATCAGAAAGCGCCCCAGTAAAATCATCACAAGATGTCCTCCCTTTGATATACAGCTTTCAGTTAAATCGGATGGCTCAATTCGTTTAAAACAATCAATAGGCCAGCTTGTGTGTTCGTTTGGCATTTTGTATAGAAAATTGAAGTGTTTTCTATGTAAATTCACATTGATTTTTGAGGAAAAAAAATACATAGAAAAGTCGTGTCTGATGGCCAGTGAAGGGTAGTGCTTGCTGTCTAGACTGACTCTGGCACCGTTCTGAATACTGGGCTATTGGATAGGTTGTCAACAAACAAACAACAACAGACAGCAGCATGTCCGTGACACAGATTATGCACAATGTTTGATGTACTTTCATGCTTGATCTTGGTAAACAATCACGGTGATGCATGAATGTTGTGTATTAAACCTCCAAACACACACACACACACCCCAGAAAAAGAAGCTTATGCCTTAGGAGTGACATGTTTTCAATTCCTGGTAACTGTTTGGGTTTGAAAACAGCAGTGAAACCATGACTGGAAACAGGTTACTACAATGAGATAAATATCACGTTGAACATCAAAACAACAACAAACTGGGTCCTCGGAAATGAAAGCACAGGTCCATTTAACGTCGTGCATGGTGTGTATACTATTTCTACAGAAACAGTGACATTCGTGTTGTATACCTCTCCCTTATGTCTGTATATCGCTCTGAATTCATTACCAATACAAATTCATCGCAAGATCACAAGGAACTTGTGAAATCTGACCGATGGGGATTTTACAGGCAAGAGGCTTCAGTTCAAAAACTATTTACATACGTCGAACAAGAAGGGCAACTTCTGTTTGCCATGAGGAGACAATGCCCATAGCACGAAATGAATGCTGCTTACGAGACTAAATGATCCAGCAGAAACAGCCAACACAGTACACACAACAGTGGAGAAGACAGCCCCTCAAAGAGGGATGCTCCAAGCTCATCCTTATACCCTGTACCTAACAAACGTACACAGCAACAAGAAGCAGAGAAAGGAACAAACTAGAACTGACGTTGATTCCAGACTGGTGCTATGGGCATGTAATTTTATCTCACCTTGGAGGAAGAAAGAGTAACTCTGCTTCTTCCTCATTTCATTTACTGTTTCCTGTTCACTGTCTCATTTAAGATTTCATTCCATACCAGTTCAACAGGGCTACCTGTATTTGTTTCCGTTCATGTGTTCTGTTTGACCACATTCAAGGTTGAAAAGGCTGTGCCGGTCTCTGAAACCATATCAGTTTGTGTTTTGTTTATTTCTTCAGCTATTGTAGCCGTGTGATGTCTGGTAAAGAGTATATGGATGAGCTTAGAACTTTTTTGTGTGTATTCCGGAGGGGGGGGGGGAGGGGGGGATCCTCCTTGTTTGCCGAGTTGCTCTGTGTCGGCATTTTGTGTGAGGTGACTTGGTGTCATAGGATGTGTTCGTTTGAAGTTATGTATACTATGTATATATATGTGACCATCTCAACATGAGCAAGAGTTTATGCTGGAGGGTTGTGAGAAATCCTTTAATGAAGGAGGATACATTTGAACTAAATTTTGATGAAGTCCTGGTTTTAAACAGAAACTTCTGAAACAAAAACCAGGATGTTTGGATAGGGAGTAAAAAAACACAAATTTTTTCGATTCATGAGGGACAAAAAAATGTCATTTCAGACTGGTACTTCAAGATTTTTGGGAGTGTTTGTTTACTACCTACCGATTCCGTAAGTCTTAAAGGGGATTACTTCAAGGATAAGTTTCTTGCAAAGAAAAGAATTTTGAATTCTTTGGAGTAAGCGACAACTGACACCTTTTGGGAAAACAACAGTAATCAAGACCCTGGTTCTGTCAAAAATCGAACATTGGTCGATTGACTTGCCTGACCACCAGATTTTATTGCTGCGTTGGAAAATAATTGATGATACTTTTATGGAAACGGGGGAAGTAAAGCATGGTAAAGACAAATGTGTTTTTTCAAAACAATACAGCGACAGAGGGTTGAGAACGACAAATATTAGATCATATTTTGACCTCCATGAAAATAAGTCGACTGAGAAGTTCGGATGAATCTGAATGGAAGGATTTTGTAATTAATATGTTTCCAGAGTTGGTAAAGTTGAGACGTTTTTGTACTGAGTATGCAAATGCAGTTTTAAAGAACGTCAATAATTTAGGGAAAAATTAATGAAACATTACAGAAAACTGTCAGTGAAATCCAGTCCAATGACAGTTCATGAGTTAATGGCAGAGTGTATTCAATACAATGTTTATGCATCGAGGACCGAAAGGTGGTCTACTTACAAGAATGGTGTAATCATAATATCTTCTTTGTGAAACAGTTGATAAATGCTGATGGTACTTCTTCATTTCATGGCCTACAGTGAATTTTTTTACTAGTTTTTCCCAATGTTTGAACAAACGTTTAAGTATATGATGGCATTTTGAATGCACTGCGAGCATGCTGTAAAAAGTAAACATAACTTTGACTAACAGGTACAAAACTTCAGAGAATACAACTTGGTTGTGTTTAAACAAGTAAATAAATTCAGACAGAATATGTTGAATGACAACAGAAGCACCCCCCAACTGCTATTTCCAGTTGGAATAATTTGATAATTTCAATTCGAAAGACATTTTCTCACATTGTTATGGGAATATCTAGTGATGTGCACTTGAAATGGCTTCAAACCAGACTGCTACATTGGTTATTTCCAGCACGAGATGCTCGATTATTTTCCAACACACCGATTCTTGTTCCTGCTTTTTAACAAAAATATACAATAAAACACTGCTTTTGAGTTCATATTTTATTTACGAAATTTTTACATCTACAAAATAATGTAAATTGCTAAATGCACAACCATATATCACAAACCTTTGTTGCACTATTGAGAGACAGCTATCGCTTATGCCAACCATATTTACAAACCTTTGTAACATTATTGAGAGTCAGCTATAACTAAGAAAGTCACATGGCACTCATAAATGGAACTTGTGCGCAATCTGAACACACCTGTTTTTTGTGTACAAGTTGATTCTCGATAATCTGAACATTAGAGTTCAAAACATGACACGTGTATTTCACCTGAAATCTACCCACATTCGTCAAGGTATACTCCATCTGCGGGGTTTTGAGAACAGTTGAATGTTTGTACACATGCATGATTCATGTTCTGCATGAGGATGTTAGTGGATCCAATCCCCTGCCCTTGCCCCCACCTCTCCCCAAGCAATCATCCGGCCCCAGTCCCTGTTTTGTGTGCATGGATGTTTGGTTGATCCGTTTGTGATGTTTGTATTCATTAATAATCATTTGCTATGTATGTAATGTTTGTAATGTATGTGTGTTTGAAAAAATGATTTTTATTAAAAACAATGTCTTTTTAAAAAAAAAATTACATTTCCCTGATTCTTCGTTCTCATTTTTTTTTCTTCTCCCTCTGTTCCTAAGCCCCCTTCCCCTCCCCTCCCCACCCATCCCCCATTTTAAAAAAAAAGAAAAAACTTTGCTAAGCCATTAATATGATGATGCAGGAATTGTAAGTCTGCCTGCCCCCCACCCCAAGTAAATTGTTCAACAGAAGCAAACATTGCGTTTGGTAGCACAGAAAAGACTAGACACTCAAGGAACTGGTTACTGTACATTTGAATTAATAACTTCTAATTGTGTGGACATGATTTGTCCATTAGAAAACACAGCAAAACAGATACAAAATAAAGATATTTGTTTGCATTCTATTCCATTATTTTACATTTCAATCAGGAGACAACAGGTAAAAACATTCCACTCTTACCTGGAAATACTTGAGATCCAAGCCCTTCTCAGCGCTGTCTACACCACGCTTCACACTTATCATGAGATAACAGGTGGAAAACATTCTAACCCTTACCTGGAAATACTTGAGATCCAAGCCCTTCTCAGCGCTGTCTACCGGCTTCACACTATTCAAGAGATAACAGGTGAAGAACATTCCCTACTTACCTGGAAATACTTGTGATCCAACCCCTTCTCAGCGCTTCCTAAGCACTTCACTAGTCAAGAGCATCATGACCCGCCGCCCCTTTGCCCGACCGATCCTTTGTGGGTGGGTTCCAGTGAATCCAGGCGCGTTCAGCGGGGAAACCAAGCACTAGCTTCTTTTGTTTCAAAACTGTTGAGGTCAACCAGTTCACATTAGAGCATTAAACAGTGTAAATAAAATAAGAGTGTGCAGCTTGCTGACACATCCACCCCCAATGCTATGTGGGCAGACTATTCCCTCTTTGACTGCAATCGATGAAACGTTGAGGAATTTTTCCATGTTTCCTGCCTGCTATTGCCCGCGGACAGCGACAGCAGGGCGTGAACATTCTGCTCGTCTGCATGCTGGTAATGACCAGGCTGTGAAAAAGAAAAAAAAAAAAAAACCCAAAAAACCCAACAGAAAACCTTCCTGCCTCTCTTGGCCCCTTCAGCTGCTAAGAGGTTAGAATTGTCACTAATCTTAAAGGAAAAAAAAAAACACCCAAAGAAACAAAACAACAACCATTACAGGTTGCCTCATAACGGATTTATCTCCCTTACCCCTTGCCAATAAAACGGCTTGGCACCTTTTCAGACAGTATTTTGTACCCAATTTCCTCCTCCTTTTTTCTTCTGAAATTAGATTTTAGATGGGACGGCAGGTGGAATTGTAGGAACTCAGAAAAAGTAGTGGGGTAGGGGTGCGGGGGGGTCCTGGTCGATACCTTTGGGCAGTTCAGGCCTTTTCCATGGACAAGCGTTCAGCAGCAGGATCAGCTTGGTGTGAACTCTTCTTCACTCTGTGCGCCGACAATCATTTCCTCCCCATTGAAGAAACGGACCGGTATCACTGCACACCAAAGACAGAAAGAAACAAAAAATGGTTTCTTTTTTTTCTCAAGATCCATCGTCAGTGATGATGATGATAGCTGTGATGATGTGAATTATGATGATGATCATCATCATCCCAAAATGCAAAGAAAGACAGAAAATCCCCTATTTTTCTCCTGCGTCTCATTGCACTGACTAATACGAACCAGATTAGACCAGTCTCGCAGTTGAGGCAATAAAATGATGTTATGTCATCGCAAACTCTAAGGCCACGTGAACAGAAAGCTGGGGCAAAATTCTGCAGAAAATACACTGAAGGAAAGAAAATACACACACACAGAAGTGAAAATGTGCGCATACACACACACCTGCACCTGCACACACAACACAAATGAGGGGTTATGGTACTACACTATGATGACATGCTCTTTGCATATTTTGTGACATTCAAGGGATTAGACTCTTTCTCTAATATCTTAAGTTAAACACTGAAGTGGTTAACTTCTCCTCCAATGAAATCAGTTGTAACGGTGAGTGTGACCAAACTCATCCTTCAATATACATTACTTCAAACACTGAAATGGCTGAGCTCTTCTTCCAACAGGATAACTGTAACACTGAACCAGTTCAAACTCCTCCTTCCAAAAGGACTGATTAGAACACTGAAGTGGTAACACGGTCCTTAGAAAAAAACAAAATAAGGTGGCAACACTAATCTGGTTAGCTCTGAACACTAACATCACATAGTTTTAAGTCACCTTCAAGTCATAAATTTATTGTTACATTAAACTGGCTTTTACTCGACTCCCAACATGATTAATAATCTACACTGAACTTCTAACTTTCCTAATTATGACCACTGAACTGTTAAACGTCCTTCCATTATGAGTAATGTAGCTG
>JADBJO010010332.1:0-2500 GCA_016801955.1 Conus betulinus
GAGTTGTTTTTCGCTCCCCTTTGATAATGGAAAAAGTAAGAAACAGAGATGGAAAGCTGACCCGATTTTACTCTGGTAGACGTTCATTTTCATCAACGTCCCAGAAAAACCTTTGGAAAGGTTTGTAAAGGTGGGGGATTTTACTGCCACCCTTTATCACAAGGAACAACCGAAAAAAAAAGAGGCCAGGGTAACCGAAGTGCAATCGTTGCTTAAAAGTGGGTCATTTGGCCAGGCAGTGTCCGGAGTCTGTTATCACGTGCAGAGCGTGTCTCCAAACCCGGTCATCGGCAAGGGGATCCTGTTTGCCAAATTCTGACTCACAATGACGAAGTGTGTCAGTGTGGGATCCTTTTCCAGTTGTTTCTACACAGAAACGAACTGTAGACCCTGACACGCTCCTCACTGATGACGACAGTGACACTGACTCTGACGCCACTGACTGAGAAAGAACCTAACGTGAATGACACTGAGAGGGAACTTAGTCAGGAAAAGGGAGAAAAAAAAAGTAAGAATGATAATGAAAGGGACTGTCACTCTGACTTGAGTTCTGCCCAATCCGTGAAAAGGGAAAAACACAAAAGAAGCAGCAGACCCAAAAAAGAGAGAAGAAATGAAAAAGAAGGAAAATGATTTGTCGAAAGCAAAGGAAGTGCTTTTGACACGTCAGTCGAGTCGAAACTTTTAAAGCCCGATCGCGTTCTGAGACTCCAAAACGGCGTGGTCAACAGAAGGGGATTCCCCCACTTTGAACGACCCACGTGACAGAAAAGCTGCCAAGATCTCCGCCCCTCATACAGCGATTGAAGAACAGTGACAGGGTCGGACACGACTGATGACACGGTTTTACGATTTTCGGCGCGTCTCATGGTCATTTGTTCGTGGAACCCTGCAACATGGCTTTATCTTCTTTAAATGTTTTTTCTGTAAATGTCAGAGGGATAAGATCCAATAATAAAAGAAAACGCGTCTTTAGGTTTTTAAAAAACAATGAGTATGATGTGATCTGTCTGCTGCAGGAAACTTATATTAATACAGCTGTAAGTGAACAATGGCAAAAAGAATGGGGAGGTAAGCTCATGTTCACTGATAAAAAGCACACATAGTGGTGGATTAGTAATATTAATTAAGAAAAATTTGTCAGCTGAAACTGAAATAGTGTACGCATCTGAAAGAATTCTAGTCTTGAAAAATCACAGCAGGAGAGAAACAGATGATTGTGGTAAATATCTATGCCCCTAATAGTTTACAGGAAAAACATAATTTCTTTGATAAATTAGAAGATGTTGTAAAAAAATTAAATATCAATAATCTTATTGTGTGTGGAGATTTCAACACTGTCTTAAGTAATGAGTACGATGTGATAAGTGGTGGTTATCACGACCAGCATACTGTACAGAGATTTAACAGAATGGTGAGTGAATGTGACCTGTATGACACATGGCGGATGTTTCACAACGAGAGAGAAAGAATTTAGCTGGTCCAGAATTAATCCATTTATTGCAAGAAGACTGGATTATATACTGACCAGTTCACTTATTTTTGAAAATGTAGTGCAGAGTTCTATGCAGAGTGTGTCTTTCTCAGATCACAGAGGCTGTTGTGTTTTAGTGAAGTTCGTTGATGTTGTACATGGTAAGGGGTATTGGAAATTTAATGGTTCCCTTCTTTTGGATATAAACTATGTTAATTACATGAATCATACTTTAGATACTTTTGAAAAAGATCCTGAAGACGATAATCAGATAACTTGGGAACTATTAAAAATCAAAATTAAAGAATGTACAATTAAATTTTCAAAAGAACGTGATCCGGAATGTTCCTTGATTTGAGAAAAACGGGAGTTACTGTAGAAAAAGCTTGCATTTTCAACAAATAAACTGGAACGTCAGGGAAAAAAAAAAAAAAAAAAAAAGAAACAGACGCTGTCGCGGTTAGCGCGTGTAGGCAAAGCGTACGACTGAGTTCACAGCTCAGATTCGGATCGTTGAGAGCGTGGCAAAATACGTCCGCACACGTCGAGCGACACTCACCGAATCTCGAGCTTTCTTAAGTTTCAATTTCAGTTCATCAAGGAGTCGTCACTGCGTGCAGACTAGTCCATATATGCTACACCCATCTGCTAAATTTTGAGACCACACTACGCATGATCTTAAGCTGATGGGATAAATGAATTAACAAGTAAGATGAGAGAATTGAATCCCACGCCAATACAGTGGCTGGCCTTAAGAAATATGGATTTTGTAAGAAGTAAGGAAAATGAGTGATCGATATTGAAACGATACTGACTGGATGACACGGGGAAACGACTGAATGAAGCGCCAGCTGGCAGCTCTTCAGTCGGCACTACCCAGGTAGGCAGCCCGTTGTGTAAACGAGTGTTGATTGTAAAGCGCTTAGAGCTGGTCTCTAGTGTGTGTGTGTGTGTGTGGTGTGTGTGTGTGTGTGTGTGTGTGTGTGTAATCTGTGGGTTTATGTGAGCACACACACACGTATCTGA
>JADBJO010010332.1:10000-17500 GCA_016801955.1 Conus betulinus
ATATATATATATATATATATATATATATATATATATATATATATATATATACATACACACACATATATATATATATGTGTGCGTGAGTGTGCGTGTGTGTAATGTGTATGTGTGTGCGTGCACATGGAAGCGTGTATGTGTATGTGTGTGTGCGTGTGCGTGTGTTTGTGACTGTGTGAGCTTTTTATTGTGAATGCTAAATGAATGTTCAGAAGATGACTTAGGATCAAGAACAAGGGCAAGAACATCAAATACTACATGCACGTGGATACGCGCGCAACACACACACATAACAATAAGAACACCCCCCCCCCCCCCATACACACACTCACTCACTCACTTTCACACACACACACTCACACACCAAGGCTTGCACACACATGCCCATGGACTCTCTAATTAATATGCCTGTATCACCCCACTGATGAACAAACACCAGCGCACACATATCTACTGTATGCGCTTGGGGCCCTGAGAGATTCAAAATATTATCTCAGTTGACATATGTTGGATCATTCGTGTCTGTTACTGGAAAGGCCCAGTGCGAGTTTGCCCCAATTTTTAGGAGTCTTCACAGCATTGGCCTTGAGATTATTCCAATGTTTGTTTGCTTGGCGATGTTTCTTGCTCTTCTCTTCAGTCTGGATGTGCGGCCATTTCCTCTCTTGATGTTCAGATCTGCAAGATGGTCTATGGCATAGTGGCTTTGCTCTGTTTGCTGAAGTGATTCTTCAGTTTTCATATCACATAAGATCGGCCAAGCTGTAATTCAGTTCTTATCGTTGCCTTGCCAGCCAGTGCGTGTGCTCTCTCGTTTCGTTTAACTCCTGCATGTCCAGGGCAGTACATCCGCATGAGTCTCTCAAATGGAATTTTGTGCACTAGTTCATGCCAGGGAGGGTTTCCCATTCCACTCTTCACTTTTTGAAGTTGGTTCATGGAGTAGTCAGTGTCATAGTTTGTTGATTTTTAGACTGTTCTGTGGATGAAAGCCAGTGGAGTGCTTGTGTCACTGCTTCTGCTTCCATTGTCAGACTTGAAGTTTTTTTGTTTTTTTTTCTTGGAGATCAGAATTTTCAACTGTTTCCTCCTAGGAGGAACAGCAGTTGACGGGAATCTTTTTTCTTTACTTTGTATTGCTAATTTCTATTATTAATGGACATAAGTTTCGCATGCATTAATGTCTCTCTCTCTCTCTCTCTCTCTCTCTCTCTCTCTCTCTCTCTCTCTCTCTCTCTCTCTCTCTCTAAGAGTGTTCATCGTCGTCGGTGTGTCTTGACTGTCCTCATTTCTGTTTACTTCTGACTTTCTGTTGGTGGAGGTCTTCATTCTCAGTATGGCGTTCTCTTCAGTAGCAAGTTGAATCCGTAGTGGTGTCGGTTCGCGTCTTGGAAGGTCGAGTTCTCTCTTGTTTCCATCAAAAGCGATGGATGTGTTCTGTGTTGTGGCTGCGCTCGCGTCAGTTTGTGCGTTGGTTTTCTTCCGCTTCGTGGCTGCCGTTTTCGCTCACTTCCACATTTCGTTCGCCTGTTGTTCCAAGCTGTATCCGTTCGCTGTAATTCTCTGTGGCTAAGTTTTATTTTCTGAAATCATTCATTTTTCATCTTGTTAGTCTGCATTCTATGTACCTATCATAATTTGATTCCCTTTTTCATCATCTCGCCTTTTTTCTTTCTTTTCTTTTCTTTTATTTCCCAGCATGCACCTGTCCCCAATATATGACAGATCATTAGGTTTATGCATTACTCTCGCTCTCTCACTCTCTCGACTTGAAGTTGTTTAACTGTGCACGCCATTGTCTTCCTGAGAAACAAGTAAACACTTTAAGCAATGATGCATGAAAACATATACGTAAACGGACGATTACGTGTTTTAAAGGGTGTGTGTGTGTGTGTGTGTGTGTGTGTGTGTGTGTGTGTGTGTGTGTGTGTGTGCGCGCGCGCGCGCGCGCGCGCGTGCGTGCGCGCCTACATGCGTGCGTGTGTGTCTGTGCGCGAGCTCGCGAGTGTATGTGTATATGTGTGTGCGCTCGCGCGCTCGCGTGTGTGTGTGTGTGTGTGTGTGTGTGTGTGTGTGTGTGTGTGTGTGCGCGCGCGCGCGCGCGCGCGCGTATGTGTGTGTTTGTGTGTAATGGGGAAAAGGAAAAACAGAGGCAGATAAAGGGGAAAGGCGAACAGACCTGGAGATAGAGAAAAAGAGAGAGTGGTAGAGGAGGAGTCTTATGCCTGGAAGGGGGCACTTGACAGTGAGTAAAAGAAATGGGAGAAAGTGGTAGAGGAGGAGTCTTATGCTTGGAGGTGGGCGCTTAAAGGTGCATAAGGGATAAACAACACACACACACACACACACACACACACACACACACACACACACACACAAAACAAAAAAAAGAAAAGAAAAACGACAGGAGTGGGGGGGGATTATGGGGGGGGATGGTATGGGGGGGGGGGGCTAAGTGGAGCTACTATAACAAATCTAGGTGCATAAGGATGTTCACGTGTGTGTGTGTGTGTCTATGAGTGTGCATACCTGGATGGTGCAGATGATGTTTGGGGTGTATACATTATGCTCTACATGTTATGTTATAAATATGCTATATATGCACATGTGGTGTGAATGTGAACAAGGTGGGATGGGGAAATTGGGGAAGGGGGTGTAGAGAAAGGGATGGAGGAGAGGTCGGGGGAAAGGAAAACGAGGGCAAAGAGCTGGAATGATTCAAACTAAAAAGTCCGATGTAGGTGTTGAGTCCATCAGAATTGTGGTGCCAAGGCAAGAGATGATCCTGGACTCCATGAATTTTCTGTCTGGAGCTGAGGAGTGGTTTTGCCAAACAGCACTGATTAAAAAGAAAATAAAACAAACAAAAAATTATATATATATATATATATATATATATATATATATATATATATATATATGTGTGTATATATATATATATATCACCCCCCCCCCCTCCCTCTTAGCATTATTATCAATCCATCTTAACCACAACCGTCACAAAATATCACACCACCGCACTAAACTAACTACACAACCCCATCGCCTCACTCCTCCCCTCCCTCCACGCAACCCGCCCCTCCCCCTCCACCCTTTTCCTCTCCCATAATCCCCTCTGTCGTTTCTGTCTGGCGGCCATTCTTCACACACATCGACACCAGATAAGTCTCTCTTCGTTCTTTGTTTTGTACTGTCCTAAATGTTAAATGTGATTTTTTTTTGCCTGAAGAAGACCCAAGAGGTCGAAATGCATCGTGTCTTATCCTGTGCTTAGTTTGTCAATGTCCTTGGCGGTAACTAAACCCCTCTCTAAAATTTGCTTCGTTTCCCCGCCATCAGTCGCTCCATTTTGAAACTTTACTCTTCAAATTGACTGATATCCTTTGTCGTGTTGTACTTCACGTCTTGTCTTCGATACTCTATGTGTACTCGTTAACGCTGATAGTTGCATTTCACGTCACGTCTTCTATTCTAGGTGCACTTGTGAACGCTGACACCCCCTGCCCTGTTGTATTTCACGTCCTGTCTTCGACTCTCTTTGTGTACCTGTAGACTCTGATACCCTTTGTTGTGTTGTATTTCACGTCACGTCTCTGACTCCCTATGTGTACTTGTGACCGCTGTCTACCACTTCTCATTCCCACTGTCTTCCATTTGATTCAGATTTTATTTTGATTTTGATTGTCCCTCCTTCCATTCTTCGTCACATCCATTTCTAGCTACACATTTGCAATCGTCATTCAGCATTCTTGATTGCTCACTCTCCTCTGTCTCTCACAACACAATGCCAACTGCCCAAATTTTCTCTCCCGTACCCATGCCAGCTTCTGCAAGTCCATTCAGTTTCTGCCACCCACCATCCAACCATTCGCACAAGGCAATGCCAAAACACAGTTTCAGAAAACCAAATCAGCATCCCATTTCAACTTTCTCAAACAATGTCTTAGACTACACATCACTCCTCGTGGCTTCTCACTTTCCCACACCCCATCCAACCTCCAAAACACCACTCTCATCACTACCACCACAAAGATTCTGTTCCAGGCCAGTCGCAAACTCATGTGGCACATATAAAAACACATAGTTCCACCCTGAAATCTCTCTCCAACCTCCTCCAACATTTCAAACAACAAACCACAATTATCATGCCCACAGCCTCTGCTCCAAACTCAGACAGCTCATCCATACACACAACCAACTCATTTACAACCACTGCAACCAGACCAAACAAACAAACTATCACAATTACAGAGAAGAAACATACAACTATTCAGCCTGACCATTCAGCTTCCCCAACCCACAATCCTGACCCCACTACCACATCTGATCATTCAGCTTCCCCAAACCCGCAATCCTGACCCCACTACCAATCTGATCATTCAGCTTCCCAACCCACAATCCTGACCCCACTACCACCTCTGATCACCACCACCATCTTGTCTACTGCATCCCTGACAATCTCCCCCTCTCCAACGATGAAAGATCAGTGTTAACAAAAGGACTCAAATTCATCCTAACTCAACCCACCACCACCAATCATCAGAACCACATTGACGTGGAAAGATTTTTTTTTGAAACTTCGTTGGATGGCAGCACTTGAACATACCCGGGCCCCCACCACCACAAAACTCTGACATTTTCACTCAACTATTTCAAACCCTAATGCTCCACCAACCACCCTCAAACAAATCCAGTGAAGTTGAACTCTACATTAAAACATGCAAAATAGACATCAGCCAGATCAAATCCAAACCTGTCTGACACTGCAACCTTTCGCAAAACCAACAAAAAGCCTCAAATCACTAAGAGAATGACAGGACATTGTCATCAAACCAGCAGACAAGGGTGGTGCAGTTGTAGTTTGGGACAAACAACTATACATAACAGAAAGCACAAAAACAACTGTCAAACACAAATTTTTCTACATACCACTCACCGCATCACCCCTCCCACAACACCAGAAACTCATCGCCAACTCAATCAAAGAAAGAAATCAAACTCAACAACTTACCCACTACAGCCCAAACTCCTCATCATGACAGACACTAGACAGCCACCTTCTACCTACCCCCCAAAATACACACAAAATGAACACACCTGGCAGACCCATTGTTTCTGCCTGCAGCTGCCCCACTGAACACATTTCACAATACTTTGACTTCCTCCTTCAACCCATTGTACAAAGCCTCCCACATACCTCAAAGACACAAACCACACACACTCAACATGATAAATTCATACAACACAGACCCCACTTTTCAACCAGCCTCCTCTTCACACTTGACATGGTGTCACTGTACACCTACGTCCCTCAGAGATGTTCCGCCTGACGCGATCTTTGAGTTCTTGAAAGAGGTTAACATTTTTCATCGGATCTGAGATTTTACAGTGGAAAGATTTTTTTAACAAACTTTTAGTTGAGTTTTTAGACGATGTATTTTAAGAATTGTGTGTGAATGAATGACCTGTGAGTTGATTTTAACGTGGTGACAGCCCTGATATGGCCCTCTGCAGTCGGCTGGGCTATAAGCAACATTATCTTATCTTACCTCCATTCCTCACGCTGATGGACTGAGGGCACTCACATTTTTCCTTGACAAAACGGCCCCCCAACCAACAACACCCTCCCACCACCACACTGGTCAGACTTGCAGAATTAGTCCTCACCCTGAACACATTTCAATTCAACAATCACACATTTTCACATATTTGTGGTGTTGCCATGGGCACCAAAATGGGACCATCCTATGCGTGCCTCTTCATGGGACACTTTGGAACACCGCCTACTTAACACATACACAGGCCCCACACCTGAATTATACAAAAGGTATATCGATGATGGAATGGGAGCCACATCCATGCCGAAACAAGACCTTCTCAACTTCCTCAACTTTGCCCAGACCTTCCATCCATCCATCCAACTAACTTACACCATTTTGCAGTCCGTTAACTTCCTAGACATCACCATCTCCCTTGAAGAAGCCTACTCAAAACCTCCATTTTCTACAAACCCACTGACGCACATGCGTACCTAGACTACTCATCCTCCCACCACCCATACACTAAAACAGCATCCCATACTCACACAATTTCTCCCTCTTCGCAGACTCTGCTCCAGCGAGGAAGACTTCACTATACAAGCAGCCAAAATGTCAGAGTTTTTCACAAACTGCAGACACCCAGTTCCAATGCAGCAAACCGCTGCATCATAGCTGTATCCAGAACATCTGCTCTGGAAACCCAGCATCCAACCAAGACAGACAAACCCACAGCCTACCTCCTCCCTACCACCCACCCACACACCCTCCCCATCTGCAGGATCCTCAAATCCAGTTGGCACATTGTATATAACCACAAGCCTGCCTTCCATACCAAACCCATGATCACGTTCAAACGTGATAAAAACCTAAAAGACCTCCTCGTGCGGTTCAATTTGAACAGGACCTCCACAGCTACACACCACCAGGTACTCACCCCTGCTCCAAACGCAACTGCAAAATCGGCCCCCTTACCAACCACACACCATCTTACAGGGCCCCAAAGATACCTTCACAGTCAAACGCACATTCTCATGTCAGAGCCGCAACACCATATATGCCATCCACTGCCAGCTGTGTGGCAAGATCTACATAGGTGAAACATCACAGACACTTGAGACACGCATCTCTGAACACCTGGCTGATATCCGCCACCACCGACCCAAACCCGTCGCCTTACATTTCAACCACACCCAACACAACATCAACCATGTCAAAGTCCTGGCACTCTGGCAGTCACAGAGTGACAGCTTTGAACGCACAACTCAAGAATCCCATCTCATTGCCAGACTGGGCACACTACACCTCCAAGGCATCAATATCCAACAATAACCTAACACACATACCCACCCACTTCATCACCAGTTGACAATTTCTTCCACCAACAACACACACATATACACACACACATATACACACAACTTCACCATATCCGCTTTACTCCCTTCATACAGAAGTTACAGCCACCCTCCATCCTTTTAATATTAATTTTGTTTTATTTTCCCCTACACTTAATTTATATACATATATATTGTTCAGCATCATATATATACAGTAGAATCCGGTTATAAGAAACTCGGTTATAAGAAAACTCGGCTATAAGAAATCAAATGGTTTTTCCCCTGCTGAGAGATTCTTTAACATTACTTAAAATATCTTGGAATTAAGAAACTCGTTTCTCGGTGGGCCTACACATACCTATACAAAAAAACAAACAAAAAAAACAAAAAAAAAAAAACAAACAAAAAAAAAAACCCCCCCCCCCCAAATTCCACGATGCAGGTCACAGGAATTGGCGGGACAGGATGTGGGCCCTTTGATGTCGCCTAAGAGATGGGGGAATCGGATGTAAGCTAGACAAAACGCAGGCGCTTGATTACGAGAGGTGTTTGAACCCCCCCCCCCCTCCTCCTGTTCCTCTCTTCACGCCAGTGCATGTTCAATGCAAGGCAAGGCTTTGTAC
>JADBJO010010332.1:20000-45000 GCA_016801955.1 Conus betulinus
CAAATATGCAAGCAGGTATTTTTTTTTCATGTAAATGTTTACTTTCCAATACAGTTGCTGTCTTTTGCAGCAAAATGAAAAATATGACAAACCTCAGGTTTACATAAATCTCAAAAATATGTTCAACAGAACGATAGTATTCAACATACAACAGCAATTTACCCTGGACTGTTACTTAACTTTAACTGCAGCTTTCAACTCCAGTCATGGAAAAGTATATTCAAAAACAAACTTTGCTGGGTGTAATATGGTGCAATGTGTACGTGCACACTCCTGCACTAAAGATAGAGCTTGAGAGCAAGACAGAGAAACATGATAGTGTAAGAGCTTGTTTTCTTTTTTTCCTTTTTTTTTTTTTTTTGGTAATGGTTATTTGGTTTTGTTTTTTTTTAGAGAGTAACAGACATTTTACATATTTAGTGGGTAGATCTCGACATCATCCAACTGGATATAAGTTTTTGATCATACACCAAAAAGACCCTACAACTTTAATGCTAGAGTCCATCCGCGATACCTTTTAAATAAAGACTGAGACTAGTTATATTGTATAATATTGTGCATTGTTCAAGTTAGTAATCAAATGTTTTGTTGACAAAATATCCACAAGATGGGACTTTAAAATCATAATACATTTGAAAATGGAAACACACACACACACACACACACACACACACACACACACACACACACACACACACACACACACACACAACCATCTCCCATCAAACGTAGTACATGCACATGTTCTGCTCCTTCAGTTTTCCATAGCAGTCAGGATCTTCTTTCAGTTGCTTTCTATAGGCTTCAACAGCTGCTCAGTTTCTTGCTCTTCTGTCAGCATCTGTTTTTGGCTTTGAGGTCAGTATTCTTTCGCTCAACGTGTTTCTCAAATCCCCCATCTGATGAAATACGCAGTTTATATGCCTTCGCCATCTGGTCTGGAAATAAAAGTGAGACTTGATCATTCCAAACCACGCGCTCACACACACGCATTCAAATCCCCACCCCCAACCCATTAATGAAAGCTGTACTAATAGCTCAAAGAAACGAAGATAAGTTCCTTAAATTTTTGTCTTTTTTAGTCATGCACTTATAGAAACCTTTCGTAATGAGGTGATTAAAAATAAAGGCAAGATTAGGTATAAATCACAGCTTCATAGAATTAAAAAAAAAAATCAATCTCTGTCAATAAGGTCAAGAAAATTTAATGCTACTTAAGATTTGAATCTGCTTTGTGCAAGAAAACTAAGGCTTTACATTAGTTACCATGTGTAGAAATGAAGGAAAATGTTTACACAATTGATGACAATCATCATTTAGATGACACATGTCAGCGATTACAAGATGTTTACCACGTACCTTTCCACTGGCGTGCCCGTCTGCTAATGCACACACACACACACACACACACACACACACACACACACACACACAAACATACCCACACACCAAAGAGCGCGCGCTCATGCACGTACAGCTCGCCCACACGCGCGCATTTACGTTAGGAAACTTGCAGTCAACAGGAACAGAGCAAATATGCCGACACATACTTTTTTTCCAAAAGGTTTAGCTAGAGTCATCTGCGACAGGTGTAGGGTTGTGGAGACTAGGTGATGTTTTTTCTTCGTTTAGAATTGATTTTAAGTAGTTCAGTGACACAGTAACAGATGGAAGAGGAAAAGCCGGGGAGGGAACAGTGTGCAGTGTTGAAGGATACTGGAGAAAAGGGAGGGGATTTAACTTTATTTCATTGTATCTTGTTTTCAGATAAGTGGAAAGACGGTCGCCTACTTGTCATATGTAGGGTTATTTGCTTTGGCTTTTGTCTCCACCAGCCCACTCGCGTGCATACAATCATGTGCCCCCACACAACCACACACCTGTCTCCTTTCTTTCAATACAACAAATCGTCGTGCAGTTTTACATTTCTCCCCTGGTAAGAAAAAAAGTATTTCTTTTTTCTTCTTTCTGTTCGCGCCTCATTCTTTTGGCGCGAGGGGGTTTTGATATTTCCTCTTTTTCTCTTTGGCCAACACACCATTGAACAAGACGTCCCTTTTTCACTGTACCTCGCAAAAGCATAATGAAATCACACTGACTTCAATGTTTGCTGTGCATCATGTTTTCCCTCAATCATCACAAGGACTTTGCATGTAACTGAAATTCGTAACAAATGAAATAAACTATGAAGCTTTAATAGTTAGCAGTCAGTTGCTGCCATTCAAAAACTGAAGTGAGATATGGCGGTACCAGCTTCCCCGTACAGGGTGCTTGCCCATAGAATAAACAATATACAATGATACAAATTTGAGAGTTCAACTCTCTCTCCAGTCTATGTTACACTTCTTCGTCCTCTTCTTCTCTTCCTAGCTAATCTTTTTTCTTTTTCTTTAAAGTGTCTGTCCTCTCTAGTCTGCTGCTTTCATCAAAAGTGTCGGGCAATTTCTTTTTTTTCCGAGAGCACAAATCACTATTTAAAGAAAACTGATCAGTTAGGAGCAAGCACCATATAAGATGAGTTTTCAATGTGGGTTCAAAGCGCACATGTAAAAAATGAAAAACATATTTCCCCCTAATCTCCTGGGGTGCATGACCCCCCCCCCCCCCCCCCCCCCCCCCGTACACACACACATACACGCGTGTGCGCGCGCGCGCGCACGCGCTCCTTCAAGAAAAAGAATCACCCAAGGGAGGTTATGGTATTCTTTCAAGCCCAGAGAGATCGGAAACAGGCGCAAACATCATGCCGTTGATAAGAAACACAGCAATGAATAAGAACATAAACACGAAATCACAACACATCACCACAGAAGGCATCACAGAAAAAAAACAACAACAAAAAAAACGACGTAACGGCATGGGTGTGATCTGTATCAAACCAATAAGACATAGTAATACACAGGTAAACAACAAAAGCATCAATCATGACATGCTTGAAAACCACGTGGAGGCATAGAATGATAAAACTCAAGTAGTATAAAATGATCGTTTGTGCACATACAAAAAATTAAAAACATGTTTTCCCTTTTTTTCCCGGGGCGCATGACAGCTTTGTTAAGCTGCAACCAAGCAACAGTATTTGTCGTTCGGTCTGTTTTGAACCTTTCCTTGTGCTTTCCGTTTGGTTGTGTGGTATTTTAGGCTGTGTTTCTTCTCAGTTAGTCTCTCTTTCCTAAGAAATTATTTATCTGTCACACACACACACACACACACACACACACACACACACACACACACACACACACACACACACACACACACACACACACACACACACACTCACACACACACACACACACACACACACACACACACACACACACACACACACACACACACACACACACACACACACACACACACACACGCATGCACACACGCATGCACACACGCTCGCATGCACGCACGAACGTGCGAGCAGACACACACGCATGCGCGTGCACACACACACACACACACACACACACACACACACACACACACACACACACACACACACACCTTTGTTATCACTTTGAAAACTGTGAATTGTGAGGGTATGTTCAGGCGACCTTCTGGTTTGTTTATGTTTAAAGCAAAAACGAAATCACCATTGCGCTTCTCTTCTTTTACTAAAATTAATGTCATCCTGACCTACTTATTAACTTCAAAACAAATGACGACGATTTGACGTACACGCTGCCAACTACATGTGTAAATAATTTTGCATGTAAATCTCTGATCATCACAATCACGTTTTCTCTGTTCAGTCATAAGACACTCAAGTGTATAATTCCCGCCAGCTGTCATGTGACCATAGATACATTTTCTGTAGAATTTTTGCTTAATGTCCAGTGACTGTAGAGACAGTTTCTATATTCACTCGGTCGGCTCTGTTGTGTACAGTTCCAACTAAACTTTCTGTAATGACAGACAGATTTTCTGCATTCGTCCGAAAGGCTCGATTGCGTTTGAGTTCTGCCAAATTTCCGCTAACCACTATGTAGAGGTTTTAGTGACCAGAGACATGTGTTTTACACTCATTCAGAAATACCGGCCTGTATTATTCATGTCAGTTTTCTTCTGACTATTCTATACGAATTCGGTGGTAATCAGATTCACAATCCGACTATCACAAGTGTTTGACTGTCTTATTTGGCATCGTATACATAAAGAAAAGTCCAGAATGCTTTTGCGGGACTGGCTGGGGTTAGCCAACGCTCAATTTAGGCCCTAACCAAGACTGAAGCTTAATCTACCGTGCGCAGTCTCCAAGCGATGTCTGTCAAATGTCAGTAAGATTTCAGGTGTCTGATACGCAGCCAGACATGTTTACGTTTTTTGTAATGTATAGCCAGATATGTTCTTTGAAATATACAGCTAGACATGCTCTGTGTAATATACAGCCAGACATGTTCTGTGTAATATACAACCAGCCATGTTCTGTGTAATATACAACCAGCCATGTTCTGTGTAATATACAACCAGACATGTTATAATATACAATCAGACATGTTCTGTGTAAAATACAACCAGACATGTTCTGTGAAATATACAACCAGACGTGTTCTGTGTAACATAAACAGCCAGGCCTGTTCTGTGTAATATACAGCCAGACTTGTTCTGTGTAATGTACAGCCAGACTTTGTTCTGTGTAATGTACAGCCAAACATGCTTTGTGTGACATACAGCCACACTTCTTACGTGCAAGATATAGCCAGACATGTTCTGTGTAATTTGCAGCCAGACATGTTCCATGTAATATGAACAGTCACACATGTTCTGTGTAATGTGAACAGTCAGACATGTTCCGTGTACTACACACAGCTAGACATGTTCCGTGCAATCTACAACCAGACGTGTTCGGTGTAATATACAGCCAGACGTGTTCCGTGTAATAGACACGTTCCGTGTAATATATACACAGCCAGACATGTTCTGTGTAACGAATAGCCAGACATGCTGTGTGTTATACACAGCCAGGTGTGTTCTGTGTAATATACAGCCAGACATGTTCTGTGTAATATACAGCCAGACATGTTCTGTGTGTACGAACAGCCAGACATGTTCTGTGTAATATACAGCCAGACATGTGCTGTTTAGTATACAGCCAGACATGCTCTGTGTAATATACAGCCAGACATGTGCTGTTTAATAACAGCCAGACATGTTCTGTGTAATATACAGCCAGACATGTTCTGTGTAATAAACAGCCAGACATGCTGTGTGCAATAAACAGCCAGACATACAGTGTGTAATGAACAGTCAGACATGTTCTGTGTAATAAACAGTCAGACATATTCTGTGTAATATGTTCTGTGCAATAAACAGCCAGACATGTTCTGTGTAATAAACAGCCAGACATGCTGTGTGTAATAAACAGATATGCTGTGTGCAATGAACAGCCAGACATGTTCTGTGTAGTAAACAGCCAGACATGCTGTGTGTAAGAAACAGCCAGACATGCTGTGTGTAATAAACAGTCAGACATGTTCTGTGTAATAAGCTGTCAGACATGTTCTGTGTAACGAACAGCCAGACATGTTCTGTGTAATATATAGCCAGATGTGTTCTGTGTAATATACAGCCAGACATGTTTTGCGTAACATACAGCCAGACATGTTCTGTGTAACGAACAGCAAGACATGTGCTGTTTATTATACAGCCAGACATGTTCTGTGTAATATACAGCCAGACATGTTCTGTTTAATTAATTGCCAGACATGTTCTGTGTAATAAACAGTCAGACATGTTCTGTGTAATAAACAGTCAGACATGCTGTGTGCAATAAATAGCCAGACGTGTTTTTGTGCAATATACAGCCAGACTTGGTCTATGTAACATGCACAGCCAGACACACTCTGTGTAGTAAACAGCCAGATATGTTCTGTGTTATATTCAGAGCAAGACATGTTCTTTGTAACAGAGCCAGACATGTTCTGTGTAATATACAGAGCCAGACATGTTCTGTGTAATATACAGAGCCAGACATATTCTGTGTAATATACAGAGCCAGACATGTTCTGTGTAATATACAGAGCCAGACATGTTTCTGTGTAATATACAGAGCCAGACATGTTCTGTGTAACATACAGAGCCAGACATGTTCTGTGTAATATACAGAGCCAGACATGTTCTGTGTAAAATACAGAGCCAGACATGTTCTGTGTAACATACAGAGCCAGACATGTTCTCTGTGTACTAAACGCCAGACATTTCTGAGCAATATACAGCCCGGCATGTTCTGTGTAATATACAGAGCTAGACATGTTCTGTGTAACATACAGAGCCAGACATGTTCTGTGTACATACTAAACAGCCAGACATGTTCTGTGTAAAATACAGAGCCAGACATGTTCTGTGTACTAAACAGCCAGACATTTCTGAGCAATATACAGCCCGGCATGTTCTGTGTAATATACAGAGCTAGACATGTTCTGTGTAATATACAGAGCCAGACATGTTCTGTGTAACATACAGAGCCTGACATGTTCCGTGTACTAAACAACCAGACATGTTCTGAGCAATATACAGCCAGGCATGTTCTGTGTAACATACAGAGCCAGACATGTTCTGTGTACATACTAAACAGCCAGACATGTTCTGAGCAATATACAGCCAGGCATGTTCTGTATAATGCATAACTTAGACATATTTTGTATAATGCACTGCCAACTGTTGTGGAAAGAGTTGTTATCAGTAGATTGTTTTATAAATAGACACCATAGCCATGGTGATGCTCAGTTAAGGCATAATCTTCCATCCATATTTTAGCAGCAATGACCAGGAAAATTGGGCAAGCCATTTTTCTGACCAGAAATACTGCCAGTGTTTGTTATCAATGATGGGTCACTGTCGACGTCACTGTTTGTCATTGGTGATGGCCAGAGACACCGTGTGTTATCAGTGATAGGCCAAAGTCACTGTGTTATCAATGAAAGGCCAGAGCCACTGTGTTATAAATGATAGGCCAGGGTCACTGTGTTATCAATGAGAGGCCAGAGTCACTGTGTTATAAATGATAGGCCAGAGTCACTGTGTTATAAATGATAGGCCAAAGTCACTGTGTTATCAATGATAGGCCAGAGTCACTGTGTTATCAATGATAGGCCAGAGTCACTGTGTTATCAATGACAGGCCAGAGTGACTGTGTTATCAATGATAGGCCAGAGTCACTGTGTATTATCAATGATGGGCGAATGTCACTGTTTGTCATCAGTCAAGCGAGTGTTTCGGCCCTTATCTCCTGACACTCTAGGGGGGTTGGGCCACACCCGGTTCATGACTCCGGATGTCCCTCTGCTGCCCCCCCTTTTTTTTTTTTTTTTTCCCATCTTGGGATGAGCCATGACTGGGATTCGAACCCATGCCCTTCTGGACATGCTCATTCCACTTAATGACTCGCGCACTAACCACTGAGCCACAGGGACACCTGATATTTGTAGGAAAGTTAAGCCTTATGAAGTTCACTTTTGTTCCTCCTTGACCAGATCCAACTTGAACACCTCTCTGCCGCTTCTGCCATTGCTTTCAGGGCTTTGGTTTTTTCCCTCCCTGCAACTGAGAGCTGTTTCATGAGGCTGTATGCAGACGTTCCCACAAACCCCCTAGCTCCAATTTCTGCAGTGAGGACTTTGACCTGATAGCCTTCTCTCCTCAGCTGTTTGCCAGATCAGCATACTTTTCAGTCTTGTAGATCTGAGCTGCCTCCATTCTGTTCTCATATGGCACCGTGAGCTCGATCATGATCATCAGCTGCTTGGTTGACTGAGTGTAATACTATGTCTGGTCTCATGCCACTCTTGCTGATAATCTCTGGGTGACTATTCCATTCTGGGAGGTCTGCTGTGCACTCCCAGTCATCTGCCCCGTCCAGCAGACTCTGCCTGCATGTTCCGAGTGGTGGCACTGTTGTTCTTGGCCATGATTCGCTGCCTCCTGCCGTGAAGAATGTTGCGGGTGCTTTTGGAGTCCTGATTTTTCCCTTTTGTGGTGTTGGTACTAGCCCAGACTACTTGTACAATCTCTTTGAGCACTTGGTTGTGCCTCCATGTGTACCTTCCTTGAGCCAGGGCTACTTTACATGAGCTTAGGACATGCTCCACTGTTTGTTTTTCATGGCAAGGGGGCATGAAGGATCGTCTTTTTTCCCCCCACTTCACCAGGTTTGCATTTGAAGGCAGAAGGTCATATGCAGATCTGAGAATGAAGCTGATCCTGAGAGGGGCCATGTGCCAAATGTCATTCCAAGTGAGACTTCTTTGGAGTGCATTCTCCCACGTTGTCCATTGCCCTTGCTGGCTCTGCTGGACTGCTTTTTGGAGTCTTTGTTGGTCTTCTTCTTTTCTCATCTCCTGAATCATCATGTCTCTTTTGGCTTTTCCTTTGGCCTTTGACCACCATTCAGTTGGTCACCCCCCCAGTCCTGTGTCTGTGTGGTGTGTGTGTCCTGTTATTTCTCTGATCTTGAGACTTTCTTTTGCAGAATCCATCGCCTCTTGAACTTTCCATTTTCTGCCTGTCTTCAGCTGGGGCTTGATTGCTTCAACCACCTTGTCTCCTGAGTCCTCCAGCATGCTTTGAAGTCTGATCTTCCCTGCTTTATATTCCTCCAGGATGGATTTCAGTGGTAGTTTCAGCTTTGCTTGGCGACAGTATAGCGCTATGTCAGTCAGACAGGGGGGACACCAAGCCATTTCCTTGTGAACTTGTTGATTTTGGATTCCATTGCCTCCACTATGCTGGTGCAGATGTCGTATATCATCAGAGCCATAGGAGCTTTGGTATCAGCATGAACTGCAGACACCAGACCTTGTATTTGCCAGGGAGCCCACACTGGTCAATGGTCTCCAAGCCTTCTTCCGACATCTGTTTGGTTTTTTTTTGCTCTTCGTGTGTCTTTCAGCGTATCATCATACCATCTTCCAAGGCTCTTGACTGGCTCTTCTGTTACTGTTGGAATGGTCTGGTTGGCAACACTGAAGACCACAGATTCGGCCACTTTTCCTTTCCTCAGTGAGAGACTCCGTGATTTCTTTGGCTTGAACTTCATTCTGGATGAGGCAACTATGTCGTCCAGCCTCTCCAGCACGTGACGTGTCTCGTCTTCTCTGGATGAAATCACTGTAGTGTCATCCATGAAGGCCTTGAGAGGGGGCATCTTGTATCCATCGCCAAGGTCTGTTTGTCTTGCGTTGCTTGTTGCTGCTTTCAAGATGACTTCCATTGCCAACACGAACAGTATTGGGGAAATGGCACAGCCCATTGCAATGCCCACTTCCAAGTTGATCCAATCTGTTGTGTACTCCTTGGTAGAGAACCGCATTGAGAAGCCATTGAAGTACTTCTTGAGCATGTCGCGGATGTTCTTTGGCACATGGTACATCTTAAGAGCCAACTGTATCATCTCATGGGGTACAGATCCATATGCGTTTGCCAGGTCGAGCCACACTACGTCCAGGTCTCTCTTTTCTGTTTTTGCTCTTTGGATTGCGTCCCAGATCATTGTGGCGTGTTCTACACAGCCAGCCACGCCTGGAATGCCACCTTTCTGGACTGACACATCCAAGTACTTGTTTTCCATGAGGTACTTGGTCAGCCTTGCTGCCATGACAGAGAAGAAGATTTTCCCTTCGACGTTCAGTAGTGATATTGGCCTGAACTGGCTGATGTCACTTGAGTTTTGCTCTTTGGGGATGTACACACCATCTGCCGTCATCCACTGGCCGCTGATCTTCTGATTTCTCCAAGCTGATCGCAGCAGCCTGTGGAGCCACTCCAGCACCTTGGGACATTTCTTGTACAGCTGGTAAGGTATTCCGTTTGGCCCTGGTGATGATTTGGCTCTGGCTTTGTCGACCACCTTCTTGATTTCCGCCAACGTTGGAGGCTTGTCATTGAACTGTTCCTCAGGGTTGGTTGGCCACACCAGACCTTGAATGTCGAGTGGTGCTTTGCTCTGTGAGTCAGAGTATGTTTTTCTCAGATGCTGCTCAAGAACTCCTTTGTCCACACTTAGGGTCCCAGATTTTGGCTGCTCGAACAGAGTTCTGGCAAACTGGAAGGGGTCTCTGAAAACGCGCTCTTGTGTCTTCTTCTTTTTGCTCTTCCTCTCTCGCAGATTCCGCTTTGCTGAGGGCGCTGTGTTTTGCTTTCAGGTCTTCCCAGAGTTTTTCCAAGCCTTGTTTTTCAGCTGGCAGAGCAGTCTTCATTTGCTTCTTGAGGTTTTTCTTTTGGACCCTGATCTTTTTGCATCCAGTTTTCTCTCCCAATCTTCAGTCTCGTTTGCTCGTGGCAGGCTGAGTTTCAGGCGCCTGGCATCGAGGGCCTGTGCAAATTCCTCATCCGAACCAACAGCGTGTGTTATCAATGATGGGACACTGTCACTGTTTGTCATCAATGATGGGTCAGAATCACTGTGTTATCAATGATGGGTCAGAGTCATTGTGTTATTGATGATTGGTCAGAGTCACTGTGTTATCAATTATGGGCCAATGTCACTGTTCGTCATCAATGATGGGCTGGAGTCACTGTGTTATCATGATGGGTCAGAGTCATTGTGTTATTAATGATGGGACAGAGTCATTGTGTTATGAATGATGGGACAGAGTCATTGTGTTATGAATGATGGGTCAGAATCACTGTGTTCTCAGTGATGGGCCACTGTCACTGTTTGTCATCAATGATTGGTCGGAATCACTACGTTATCAATGATGGGCCACTTTCACTGTTTGTCATCAGTGATGGGTCAGAACCACTCTATTATCAAAGATGGGTCAGAGTCACTGTGCTATCAATGATGGTCAGAGTCACTGTGTTATCAATGATGGGTCGGAGTCACTGTGTTATCAATGATGGGTCAGAGTCACTGTGTTATCAATGATGGGTCGGAGTCACTGTGTTATCAATGATGGGTCGGAGTCAGTCACTGTGTTATCAATGATGGGTCGGAGTCACTGTGTTATCAATGATGGGTTGGAGTCACTCTGTTATCAATGGTGAGTCAGAGTCACTGTGTTATCAATGATGGGCCACCGTCATTGTGTTTCATTAATGATGGGGGCCACTGTCACTGTTTGTCATCAATGCTGGCCACTGTCACTTCTTGTATCAATGATGGGTCAGAGTCACTGTGTATCATCAGTGATGGGCCACTGTCACTTCTTGTCATCAATGATGGGTCAGAGTCATTGAGTTATCAATGATGGGTTAGAGCCACTGTGTTATGTAGGCGTCACTGTGTTATCAATGATGGGTCAGAGTCATTGTGTTAGGTAGGTGTCACTGTGTTATCAATGATGGGTCAGAGTCACTGTGTTATCAATGATGGGTCAGAGTCACTGTGTTATTAATGATGGGTCAGAGTCACTGTGTTATCAATGATGGGTCAGAGTCACTGTGTTATTAATGATGGGTTAGAGTCACTGTGTTATCAATGATGGGTCAGAGTCACTGTGTTAGGTAGGCGTCACTGTGTTATCAATGATGGGTCAGAGTCACTATGTTATCAATGATGGGTCAGAGTCACTGTGTTATCAATGAATGGGTCAGAGTCACTGTGTTATCAATGATGGGTCAGAGTCACTGTGTTATTAATGATGGGCCACTGTCATTGCGTTTCATTAATGATGGGCCACTGTCACTGTTTGTTATCAATGGTGGGTCAGATTCACTGTGTTATCAATGATGGGCCACTGTCATTGTGTTTCATTAATGATGGGCCACTGTCACTGTTTGTTTTCAAGGCTGGGCCACTGTCACTTCTTGTCATCAATGATGGGTCAGAGTCACCGAGTGTCATCAGTGATGGGCCACTGTCACTTCTTGTCATCAATGATGGGTCAGAGTCATTGAGTTATCAATGATGGGTCAGAGTCGCTTAGTTATCAATGCTGGGCCACTGTCACTTCTTGTCATCAGTGATGGGACGGAGTCACTATGTGTCATCAATGCTGGGCCATTGTCATTGTTTTTCATTAACCATGTCAGTAGCGGTCATCAATCATGGCCACTTTCACTATCAGTCATAAATCATGGGCCACTGTCACTATCAGTCATCAATCATTGGCCTTTGTCACCATCAGTCATCAATCATTGGCCTTTTATCACTATCAGTCATCAATCATGGGCTTTTATCACTGTTAGTCATTAATCATGGACTACTATCACCATCAGTCATTAATCATGGGACACACACACACACACACACACACACAGACACACACACACACACACACACACACACACACACACACACACAAACGCACACACGCACACACACACACACATGCGTACTATCAAAACATACATCAACTCTGACATAAAGGTTAGGTCAGATATTGACTTTCCTAAAAGAGCTAAATCAATATCCTCTCAAGTTACACTAGCAACATTCACACGCAAAACTATAACCGACTCTGGCATTTTTCTACAGATAAAGATTCAGTATCTGTCAGACCATCCTTTTTCCCAATACCAACATGGAACTTCAAAAAGCTTATTTTGACCTTGACCACACAGATATAAAGAAAGAAACATAAATATGCTAGCCAGTTATACTAAATGCCATATTGAAGAGAACTACGCGAGTCATTTAAAGGTATACACAGAGACGGTTCTTGTAAAAGCAGTAAACTGGGGTGCCCTTTTAATCCCTGATTTGAAAATTGAGAAATCGTTCTATATTGGATTACACAAGTCCATATTTACAGCAGAACTAACAGCAATACTTATGGCCTTAAATTATTTGATCAACTTCCCTCAAACTATATATTTCAGATTCTTTTTTGTGTAGATTCTAAATCAGTTTTGCAGGCATTACAAGCCTTACAACTGCACACCCGGCCAGAAATGATTATGGAAATTAGTTGCTTAATACACATGCTAATTGTAAGGGGTACCCAGATAACGTTTTTTGTTGGATACATCTCACTGTTCTTTATACTATAACGAAAAGGTAGACAGGGCAGCTAAACATGGTGCTAAGTGTGTGGTTCTCAGTCTGAATACCTTCATTTTCCTCTTTCCTTGCACGAGCATTATGGCCTACTAAGGGTCGCACATTTGGAATGTTTTCCAAAATGAAGTGAAACATCAAAACGACCAAGACCATTTTAATATTCAAAATATAAAAGATAACTTTATAACGACTAAAAATTACTTTCCTTAATGTATAGATGGAAACTTGATGCTTTCAAAACAAAATATGTCAAAAAATATAGTTTGCATTTGTGGATGCAAAATATCTCCTAATCACATTCTTTCATGTCAAAGCTTGAAGATATTCATTCCAGTTTTATCGCAGAATAACCCGCTCAGTATTCGATTCACCAGCTTTGACTTATGACTTTTTTGTAAGTCTAGAGAACAGTCCAATTGGTCACTATCTATAATTTTTTTTTTTTTTTTAATGCGAAAGTGATGGAGGGGTAGAAGAGGAGATGGGGGGGGGGGGGGGGGGGGGGGGGGGGGGGGGGGGGCGATTTTTATTTTTTTTTTTTTTTTTTTTTTTTTTTTTTGCTATTATAATCGTGTAGCTATATATTCTTCCTACATTCAAATACACATACATTTTACGTACATGAATATGTAGAACTCCATACAGTTTAGACATGCACAAGTCACAAGTCTTACTCTCTTACTCATGCACTTTGGGCCACTGCCAATGTGCGTTATCAATTATGGCCCATTGTCACTGTATGTCATTGATGTGCCACTGTCACTGTATGTCATCATTGATGTGCCACTGTCACTGTATATCATCATTGATGGGCCACTGTCACTGTATGTCACCAATAATGGGTCACTGTCACTGTATGTTATCTATCAATGATGGGCCACTGTCAGAGTGTCTCATCAATGATGGGCCACTGTCACTGTATCATGTGTATGTCATCATTGATGGGCCACTGTCACTGTATGTCATCAATGATGGGCCACTGTCACTGTATGTCATCAATGATGGGTCACTGTCACTGTATGTTATCAATGATGGGCCACTGTCACAGTGTCTCATCAATGATGGGTCACTGTCACTGTATGTCATCAATGATGGGCCACTGTCACTGTATGTCATCAATGATAGGCTACTGTCACTGTATGTCATCAGTGATGTGCCACTATCATTGCGATTCATCCATGTCAGGCCACTTAACAGGTCAGTCATCAGTGATGAGCAGATCCATAATGTGTCGTCAATGATGGGCCACTGCCATTGCATTTCATTGATGATGGGCCAGTGTGGCCTTCAGTCATCAATGATGGGTTGCTATCAGCGTTCTCCATCAAGGATGGACAATTCCCACAGGTTTTCATCAATGGCGAATCACGGTAATTGTTTTCATCAACGTGTAGTGAATAAAAGGCTATATTCCGTCTCATTGATGAAGGGGCACCATCACTATTAGTTGAAATCAATGGATGGCTATATTCCGTGTCATTGATGAAGGGGCACCATCACTATTAGTTGAAATCATGGATCAATGTGACCATCAGTTATTAAACATGTGTCACCATCACTGTTAGTTATGAATAATGGGGCATTGTCAGCCTCGGTCATTAATGCCAGCCTACCGTACCATCAGTCAGCAGTGATGGGCCACTGTCACTGTATGTCATCAATGATGGGCCACTGTCACTGTATGTCATCAATGATGGGCCACTGTCACTTGTATGTCATCAATGATGGGCCACTGTCACTGTATGTCATCAATGATGGGCCACTGTCACTGTATGTCATCAATGATGGGCCACTGTCACTGTATGTCATCAATGATGGGCCACTGTCACTGTATGTCATCAATGATGGGCCACTGTCACTGTATGTCATCAATGATGGGCCACTGTCACTGTATGTCATCAATGATGGGCCACTGTTGCCATCAGTCATCAATGATAGTCCACTGTTACCATCAGTCATCAATGATGGGCCACTGTTACCATCAGTCATCAATGATGGGCCACTGTTGCCATCAGTCATCAATGATGGACCACTGTTGCCATCAGTCATCAATGATGGGCCACTGTCACCATCAGTCATCAATTATGGGCCACTGTTACCATCAGTCATCAATGATGGGCCACTGTTACCATCAGTCATCAATGATGGGCCACTGTTACCATCAGTCATCAGTGATGGGCGACTGTCACTGTATGTCATCAATGATGGGCCACTGTCACTGTATGTCATCAATGATGGGCCATTGTTACCATCAGTCATCAATGATGGGCCACTGTCACTGTATGTCATCAATGATGGGCCACTGTCACTGTATGTCATCAATGATAGTCCACCGTTACCATCAGTCATTAATGATGGGCCACAGTCACTGTATGTCATCAATGATGGGCCACTGTCACTGTATGTCATCAATGATGGGCCATTGTTACCATCAGTCATCAATGATGGGCCACTGTTACCATCAGTCATCAATGATGGGCCACTGTTACCATCAGTCATCAATGATGGGCCACTGTCACCATTGCTCATTACTTATAAGCCACTGTCACTTTAAGCTAACAATGATGTATAACTGTCAAAATCAGTCATTAACGAAAGACCACTGCTACTGTGCGACATCAGTGATGGGCCAGTGTCACAGTGTGTGTCATCAAGAATGGGCCACAGTCACTGTGTATCATCAATTATGGACGACTATGACTATGTGTCATCAATAATGGGCCACTGTCACCTATGTGTAAGCAATGACGGGCCACTGTTACTGCGTATCAATAATGGTGGGCCACTGTCACTGTGTGTCCTCATCGACAGGCACGGTCACTGTGTATTATGCATAATAGGTTACTGTGACTGTGAGCCATCAATGATTAGCTACCATTGCTGTGTAATTTCAGTAAGTGGTCCATATCTCGGTGTGTCATCAATGAGGGGCTCCTGTCACGTGTCTCATCACTGAGGTGTCACTATCATTGTGTGACATTAATGACAGGCCACTTTTTCCATGTGTCATCAACGATATGTCAGTCACCATGTTATGAAAGGTCGGTTACTGTCAATGTGTGTTTACCGATGGGCCATTACCATTGTTTCCCATCAATGATGGCCAAAGTCACAGTGTGTTTAATGATGGGCCACTGCCATTGTTTGCCATCAATGATGGCCAAAGTCATTGTGTTTAACGATGGGTCACTGCCACTGTTTGCCATCAATGTTGACCAGTCACTGTGTTTAAACGATGGGTCACTGCCATTGTTGCCATCAATGATGGCCAAAGTCACTGTGCGTTTAACGATGGGCCACTGCCATAGTTTGCCATCAATGATGGCCAAAGTCATTGTGTGTTTAATGATGGCCCAGTGCCATTGCTTGCCATCAGTGATGGCCAAAGTCATTGTGTGTTTAATGATGGCCCACTGCCATTGTTTTACAATTAATGATGACCAAAGTCTCTGTGTGTTTAATGAGGGATCACTGCCATTGTTTGCCATCAAAGATGGCCAAAGTCACTGTGTGTATAGCGATGGGCCACTGCCATTGTTTGCCATCAATGATGGCCAAAGACATGGTGTGTTTAATGATGGGTCACTGCCATTGTTTGCCATTAATGAGAGCCAAAGTCACTGTGTGTTTAATTATGGGTCACTGCCATTGCTTGCCATCAATGAGAGCCAAAGTCACTGTGTGTTTAACGATAGGCCACTGCCATTGTTTACCATCAATGATGGCCATAGTCACTGTGCCTTTAACGATGGGCCACTGCCATTGTTTGTCATCAATGGTGGCCAAAATCACTGTGTATTTAATGATGGGCCACTGCCATTGTTTGCCATTACTGATGGCCCAACTCACTGTGTGTGTAATGATATGCCATTGCCATTGTTTGCCCATCAATGATGGCCAAAGTCACTGTGTATTTAATGATGACCCACTGCCATTGTTTGCCATCAGTGATGGTCAGTCATAGTGTGTTTAATGATGGGCCACTGCCATTTGTTTGCCATCAATGATGGCCAAAGTCACTGTGTGTTTAACGATGGCCCACTGCCATTGTTTGCCATCAATGATGGCCAAAGTCATTGTGTATTTAATGATCGGCCACTGCCATTGCTTGCCATCAATGATGGCCAATTCACTGTGTGTTTAAGGATGGGTCACTGCCATTGTTTGCCATCAATGATGGCCGAAGTCATTTTGTGTTTAATGATGGCTCACTCCCATTGTTTGCCATTAATGATGGCCAAAGTCACTGTGTGTTTAATGATGGGCCACTGCCATTGTTTGCCATCAGTTATGGCCAAAGTCATTGTGTGTTTAATGATGGCCCACTGCCATTGTTTGCCATCAATGATGGCCAAAGTCACTGTGTATTTAATAATGGACCACTGCCAGTGTTTGCCAAAGTCACTGTACAGCATCAATGGGCCATGATGGGCCACTGTCACTCTCAGTCGTCAATGATGGGTCACTGTCATTGTATGTCATCAATGATGGGTCACTGTCCCTATCAGTCATCAATAATGGGCCACTGTTACTATCAGTCATCAGTGATGGGTCACTGTCACTGTCAGTCATCAATGATGGGGGTCACTGTCACTATCAGTCACTGTCACTGTATGTCATCAATGATGGGTCACTGTCACTATCAGTCATAAATGATGGGCCACTGTCAGCATCAGTCATCAATGATGGGCCACTGTCACTATCAGTCATCAATGATGGGCTACTGTCACTATCAGTCATCAATGATTTTCCACTGTCACTATCAGTCATCAACGATGGGTTACTGTCACTGTATGTATGTCATCAGTGATGGGCCACTGTCGCTATCAGTAATTCAGTGATTCACTGTCGCTGTCCATCATTAACGATGGGCCACTGTTACTATCAGCTATAAATGATGGGTCACTGTCACTATCAATCATCAATGATGGGCTACTGTCAGTATCAGTCATCAATGATGGGTCACTGTCACTATCAGTCATCAATGATGGGTCACTGTCACTATCAGTCATCAATGATGGGTCACTATCACTATCAGTCATCAATGATGGGCCACTGTCACTATCAGTCATCAATGATGGGTCACTGTCACTATCAGTCATCAATGATGGGCCACTGTCACTATCAGTCATCAATGATGGGACACTGTCACTATCAGTCATCAATGATGGGTCACTATCACTATAAGTCATCAATGATGGGCCACTGTTACTATCAGTCATCAATGATGTGTACTGTCACTATCAGTCATCAATGATGGGTCACTATCACCATCGGTCATCAATGATGTGTCACTGTTACTATCAGTCGTCAATGATGTGTACTGTCACTACAAGTCATCAGTGATGGGCCACTGTCACTATCAGTCATCAATGATTGGTCGCTGTCACTGTATGTCATCAATGATAGGCCACTGTCACTGTCAGTCATCAACGATGGGCCACTGTCATATAAGTAATTCAGTGATGGGTCACTGTCACTATCCATCATTAACGATGGGCCTCTGTCACTATTAGTCATCAATGATGGGTCACTGTCACTGTCAGTCATTAATGATGGGCCACTGTTACTATTAGTCATCAATGATGGGCCACTGTTACTATCAGTCATCAATCATGGGCCACTGTCACTATCAGTCATCAGTGATGGGTCACTGTCACTATCAGTCATCAATGATGGGCCACTGTCACTAATTTTCATCAATGATGGGTCACTGTCGCTATCAGTCATCAATAATGGGCCACTGTCTCTATCAGTCATCAATGATGGGCCACTGTCTCT
Source organism: Conus betulinus (assembly GCA_016801955.1). Taxonomy (NCBI): domain Eukaryota; kingdom Metazoa; phylum Mollusca; class Gastropoda; order Neogastropoda; family Conidae; genus Conus; species Conus betulinus. The sequence goes on from JADBJO010010332.1 coordinate 38,719, forward strand.
ATCAGTCATCAATGATGGGCCACTGTCACTATCAGTCATCAATGATGGGCTACTGTCACTATCAGTCATCAGTGAAGGGCCACTGTCACTATCGGTCATCAATGATGGGACACTGTCACTATCAGTCATCAGTGAAGGGCCACTGTCACTATCGGTCATCAATGATGGGACACTGTCACTATCAGTCATCATCAAGGCCACTGTCACTATCGGTCATCAATGATGGGACACTGTCACTATCAGTCATCAATGATGGGCCTCTGTCACTATCAGTCATCAATGATTTTCCACTGTCACTGTCAGTCATCAATGATGGGCCACTGTCACTATCAGTCATCAATGAAGGGCCACTGTCACTATCAGTCATCATGATTTTTCCACTGTCACTATCAGTTATCAATGAAGGGCCACTGTCACTATCAGTCATCAATGATTTGCCACTGTCACTATCAGTCATCAATGATTTGCCACTGTCGCTATTAGTCATCAATGATGGGTCACTGTCACTATCAGTCATCAATGATTTGACACTTTCACTATTAGTATCAATGATGGGCCACTGTCACTATTAGTCATCAATGATGGGCCACTGTCACTATCAGTCATCAATGATAGGTCACTGTCACTATCAGTCATCAATGATGGGTCACTGTCACTATTTTTCGTCAATGATGGGCCACTGGTATTTTCAGTCATCAGTGGCGTGCCACTGTGACTATCATTTTTCTGAACTCTGTTTTCAACAATAACAGCAGACAAATAATAACATAGCGCATATTCCCTATTGACTTTATTGATTTTGAATTGAAAATTATCATCTTATAGTGTGGCTGCACGGCTTGAACTGGATTGAAAGCAAGCAAAAAATACATTCATATTCCCCTTCAACCCAAAATTTCTAGTTTAGTGTCAAAATGAGTATCTCATAGACAATATACTGAACATGTTTTACCTTTTCACGTAATGAAATGCATCCTGTCATTCTTGCACATCCTCCTACTCCCTGGCAGCTCGATGATAAAATTTCAATGGTGTCCATCGTGTTGTCAGTCATTGTTGAGAGCAATGACCTCACTGTGATCTTTCAAAGCCAAAAATGTTCAAATATTGCTGCAACATTCTAAGAATTAAATAAATACTTGTACGATGTTTTTGGATTGAGTTTGAAAAGGATGCTTTACGCCATGTTTCAATGTACACACAAAATAGATACAAAAAGAAATCTCAAAATACTTTCTATTTAATTATGCTTCCTTTAAAAAAAAAAAAAAAAAACAGTCACGCAGAACCCTGTATTAAATGTAAGTTGTATCAAATGTAGGTTGGTCGTCAAACAGAAGTAAAAATGAATGATACTTATATACCGACAAATGTAAAACCAAACTGAACTCCCCCCACCACACTCCCCGCAAAAAAACCCCATCAAATGTGAATAAAAAGTAAATCTTCCTTGACAGTCTAACAAGGCCAGGGCAGAAAGGAATGACAGGTAATGTACCAAAGCGTTAGATAGTCATAGACTAAGTAGATTGACTTACATTTAACTATTTTAACTATTTTAAGGCATGAACTAATGAAGAAAAGAAGAAATACAGTATCATCACCCATGTTCTAAAATTTTGAAAAACAAAAGGTTAAAGAAAAGCCAGGAACACACATGTGTCAGGGATTTGCAGGAGTCGGGGGGGGGGGGGGGGGGGGGGGGGGTCAAAAAGGGCTGGAGAGTAAATGTAGGAATGGGGAGGGGGATAGAAGATAGAAAAGAAATGTGTGCACTTATCGAGGTGTCATAATCAGAGTGTTGTGAAAGCAGTCAGGGAAAAAATCATAGAAGTATAATCGGGGATCATGCAGGCAGGAAAACTAAGCAGGGAGGGGAGGGGAAGGGTGAGAGGAAAAGTGAGGTTAGTGGTGATGGTGGTAATGAGAGTTTGGGGGGGGGTGTAGGAGGAGAAGACAGAGGCAAAGAAGAATATGTGTGCACTTTGAGACAGTTAAATGTCACAGCTGATATTTTGTGCAAACCATGACAGCTAGATGTTATTAGGGGAAACCAAAACAAAATAAAATAAACAAAACGAAAAAAAAAACAAACGAAGAAAAACCTAACAAACAAGAACAGAAACGGCAAAGAAGATAAAAATGGGAGAAGAGTGGGACAAATGAATACAAGTATTGAACTCTACTTCTGTTTTCCCCATTCCAATCAGGATGACAGAAGTGATTAAAGGGAAAAGTGGGAAATAGTGAACATGAATGAATAACACGAAACTTTGAAAATAGAAAATAGACACACAAAAACAAGCAAAAATAAAAAAGAGGGAGATGGGTAAGGACAAAAGGAGGGGTGGGGAGGGAGGGACAGTTCTTATCCCTGCCCTAAATGGTACTGACCTTATCTTGCTTCTGTTTATTCAAGTTTTCCACAGTCTTGAAAACATTCTTTGTTGTGTTGTCAATTTTTTCTCAGTGTCGTTATTCTTCTTTGCATTCTTCCTTTCTTAACTGATGCCTAACTTGTTTGTGCTGTATTTCTACACCATAGTCTTTTTGTGTGGGTTTGAGCTCCTTTTAGTTCTACACATTTCCAAGATCCTCTTCCAGCAGTATCAGTGGGGCGAATTTTCCTCCAAACTCCACTTGGAATTGGTCATTGACATCAGGATATTTCAGTTTGTCAAAACTCAACTCAAGATGGCCGTTTTTTCCACTTCCTTTTTGGTCGTACTTTAAAGTTCACCCGACAAGGCTGTTATCACTGCCAGGTCATCTCCTGGAACTTTCCTTGTTTTCGTCCTATTGATGCTAGACCTGTTCTGCTTCTTCATAGAAATATGATGTCACACATTGCATTTTCAACACTCAGTCACACACACAGCATATTTACTCCATACGCGCACATCTTCTCCATTCATCCAAAGGAGAGACTGGGCAAACAAGATTTCACTTTAGCTCCCTATACCAAATTTGTCGACACAACAAGGAATATATCACGCTTTCACAAAATTCACAAAAGAAGCTGCATGTCACCATAGATACACCTCATACATTTTTCTGTTTGAAAGCAGCACATAGATAATATTTTCTTCCTTCAATTTATAAATGTTGACCTCGAAGTTCTTTTTTTTTTTCAAAAACAATTCCACCAGCAGTGATTCAGTTCCCAGGAGGAAGAAACTTGAGTCCCAAGGTTGGATGGGCGCTGAGGTTTTCTGAAAAAAAAAAACCTCTCTAGAATACGAAAAGTAATTTTTTTAAAAAGATATTCTATACAAAACATAAAACAAAAAGATACTCACTCTTTCGTTGAGAAGGTGATTCAAAACACATCCTACCTACAGTTGGGAATACAAAGTGGAATCTTTAGAAAAAGTATTAATCTCAAAAACAAACAAACGGAACAAAACACACACAAAAGAGAATTTCTTTTAGATCAACTGCGCGTTTTCACAAAATATTTCTCATTACACAAGGTCGTTCATTATTTTTACTTAATCACATAAATTGTTTACATTTACTTATTATTAATTTTTTTCTTTTCTCTTTTTTGTATTTACTATTCCCCAGCTGGCAACTTATCATTAGGTAATGAATATTCTAATCAAGCAATCCCTAGCAGACTTCTGTCTGTGCTACATCAAAATCGGCAACCTCCTGGCCTCAAGGAAAACTAGGTTTACCATTGACAACCCCCTGAGGTTGAAGAACAGGCGAATGACTCGGCCCAAACCAAGCACCCTTTTCTCCCGTCTGGCAACGCCTGGACTGTCCTACATATCGGGAACACACACATCCTACAAAATAGTGAGCTTCTCTTACCAATCACCTGCTCAAGCGTCCAATCAAATTTGGAGATTTAAGCACTGTTTTCTTATGGTGTTGTCTTTGCATCAGAAGACCAACACATGAGCCGTGCTTATACATTGTTATGACATATAGTCTACCTGGCTGTGATACTAGCCAGAAAATGCCAAGTTCATTGTCAAGACGCTTTATGCTCACAAGAATATTAACCAGGTCATTATCACTGGTGAATCCAAGCAGGTACAGTCCTTCTACCATTTGCTCTCCATACAGTTGAAGCATTACAGTAAGGACTGTCAGGGAGGGGGCGGGGTTGTGTGTGTGTGTGTGTGTGTGTGTGTGTGTAGGGGAAAGATGCCAGAGTGGTTGTACGGTTATGGTGACAATTAGTTCTACTGCATTATTGTTTAACTGAGACTCAAACTGAGACTCAGATTCAGAGTTTTTGTCAAGAAACTATCACAGGAATGATGGACACACAGCAAGCCCTGAAAAGAACAATCTTTGTGTTTACATAGAGATCAGAGGTAGAAAGGTAGCAATGAGATTGAAGGGTTAGAGTGTGGGTTTGAGGGGAAGGACAGGAGGGTGATGGAGGAAGGATGCGAGAGGGAAGGGGGATTAGAGTGTGTGTGTGTGTGTGTGTGTGTGTGTGTGTGTGTGTGTGTGTGTGTGTGTGTGTGTGTGTGTTAGGAGAGGCAGAGACACAGAGAGTGTGTGTATGAGTGTGGAAGGCACACCAAGGTTGAGGTGAAGGGCGTACAGGCATTTGGAAACGGAAACGGGGGGAGGGGGGGCAAAAAGGAGGAGCTACTGTTCCCCCCCACCTCACCCCACCTTTGTTCTTGACACAAAGTGATTCATGCACAACAAAAATGATGTGCAAGGGTAAGTATGAAGCCTTGGGTCGGGCTTAATATGTCTATCATGAGATGCACAGTGACTGGCTGAGCTCAGTGAGTGGGTGGGAACTGATTGACAGGTAACTCATTCTACAAATGCAGCCGGCTGTTGCAGTCAGTGCCTGTGAAGACGTGAAGCCAGCTAGAGTTGCTAGATTACGGTCCCTGCCCTGACTTCATCTGTTGACCATGATCAGAATGGGATTTTTCCTGATGCTGACTGTTGTACTTCTGACTTCGCTCGTCTGCACTGGTGAGTGCTTTCTGCTGTTTGTTCGTTGATGGAAAAATCATTTTCATTTATTCTGTGAGGATAAACATTTTAATGAATAGCTATTGTGTGTGTGTGTGTGTGTGTGTGTGTGTGTGTGTGTGTGTGTGTGTGTGTTGACACACTGGTGAAGTTATTAGCCATGTTTACATCTTGCTCAGGGCAAGCTTGGTATAGCACAGCACAGCATTGATGCATCGCAATTTGTAATAACGTCGCGATTTGCAAAATTATTACAAATTGCGACCTTATTACAAAACGCGACGCTCAATGCATCGCAATTTGTAATAATTATTACAAATTGCGACGTTATTACAAAACGCGACGCTCAATGCATCGCAATTTGTAATAACGTTGCGATTTGTAATAAATATTACAAATTGCGACATTATTACAAAACGCGATGATGCTCATATCGCATTTTGTAATACAATCGCAATTTGTAACAAAAACTGGAAATATAACGTCACGATTTGTAATAAATATTACAAATTGCGACATTATTACAAAACGCGAAGATGCTCACATCGCGTTTTGTAATAAAATCGCAATTTGTAATAAAAACTGGAAATATAACGTCGCGATTTGTAATAAAATATTACAAATTGTGACATTATTACAGAACGCGTCGATGCTCACATCGCGTTTTGTAATAAAGTCGCAATTTGTCATACAAACTGGAAATTTAGCTTTTTTTGTTGTTGTTGTAAAAACTTGTAAATTGGAAATGACATAAGGGGAGTTAGTTTGTAACAGAGGGGGAGTTATTCTGATTACGAAAAAAATGAATCTCCTAACCATTCATCGATATTGGTCTATATGTGTGTTAGAGGGTTTGTATGACGAAGCGGGAGAAAGAGAGATAATGCATGTCTGCGCGTGTATGAGTCTGTGCACACTTACACACACACACACACACACACACACACACACACACACACACACACGCGCGCGCGCGCGCGCGCATACACGCGCACGCACACGCATACATGCGCACGCACGTACTCGCGCACACACGCACGCGCACATACACGCAGATACGCACGCGCGCGCACGTACACAGGCACACACACGCATGCGCGCGCGGACACGCGCGTCCACATACGCTCGCGCACATACGCATGCGCACACGTTCGAACACTCACGCACACGTTCACACGTGCTCGAGCACGCACACACGCTCTCGCGCACACACGCGCACACACACGTGCGCACTCACACACACACGCGGGCTCACGTACGCATGAAGACACACACACACACACACACACACACACACACACACACACACACACACACACACAC
>JADBJO010010332.1:52500-60000 GCA_016801955.1 Conus betulinus
TGTTAGTCACTGGATCAGTTCGATCGGCTTGCCTGTCCTCCATCAATAACACTTAACGTTCAGTGTGAAGAGGGACCACCTGCAAAGTCTTGGTCGGCCACGCAAAAAGTACAGTACATCGTTACCAATGCTGATTTGCTTCTGAAAATTAGGTGTTGGGGAAAATGGAGAGCATAGTATCAATCTTTCGCATACTTTCAGATGGTGCCACAACTTAATTTTGCTGTTTTCTCTGTACTTTCATCAAGTGTTGCTGAAGACGCTGAAGTATCCGGGGCTTGTGAAGATTGAGAAGAGACACTTTTGTGCATGTCCTCTTCTTTTGTTTTTACCTTTTTCCCCATTCCCTGCTGAAGTCCACTGAATTACCATATTTTCCTGTTCTTTTTGTCCCAACTTTGGCACAGGGTCAACCTGTACATTAATTATCAAATTAATCAACTAAAACCTGCCTAACTACCGGAGCCAATTTGAAATGCAGCTGTGCAGCAGCCTTGAACAGAGCTTACCAACCAAAGCAAGACTTCATTGTTTTTACAGACGCCAGCTCTACTGGACTTCATGAACATATTCTTAGAAAGAAGAATGTAATTTTTCACCCCGTGATGTTCCCATGCACAAAACTTGTGTTTATATGGCAGTGGTACTCTACAAGTTAATGTAAGTGTCTGTCATCGTTTTGGGGATTCTGCAATACCGCTCGATGTTCAGATTTCATTTGACGTCAAGCCAATACTGAGACATTTCAACACACGTTCGCATGAATAAAATGATTTTTGCATGTGAAATGTATTTCAGTGGACTATTCAGTGACGTCTTGCATTTGCATTCATGGAAAGAGACTATTCTTCGTAACCGCACCTTGGACTTTTTGGGACAAAAACCCCAACAACAATGCTACGTGTTGCTGAGCATTGTCTGCGTTTATTTATTTTTTTTTTTTCAAACGAAAAAAAGAGAAGTGTCAGGAGCAGAGCATTTGCATTTACAGACCTCTATGGATCTAAGCAGGGCCTTTAACATTATCTGCCGTGAGGGGCCTTGTAAGATCATGGCGAAGCTTGGCTGCCCTGCCGAGTTCATCTCTGGTGAGGCAACATCACGGCAGCATGCGCACACATGTGCAGGATGATGGACAGCGCTCAGAGCCACTCTCTGTCACAAACAGAATCAAATAAGTTGTGCACTTGCTGCCACTCTTTCCAGTATGCTACTTTCAGCCATACTGACAGACTTTTTTATAATGGCGACATCAGCATGGGTATCTGATAATGAATTGATGGAAAATTTTGAAATTTACAGAGACTGAAGGCAAAAGCTGAAGTCTAGAAACCCCTTCTCTTCAGTTTGTGGATAACTGGGCACTGAATGCTGGCACACTGATCTACAGAAAAGCTTAGTCCTGTTCTCCAAAGCCTGTTTTGACTTCAGCCTCGCAGTGAGGAACAGGAAGTCTGAAGGTCGCACCACCAAGACCCTCAGCTCTTACACAGAGCCCAACACTACAGTCGGTGGTCAGAAACTTGCAGCAGTGGTACATCTATCCACCCTGCTAGTCTGCAGTCAGGCTTAATCAAAACCGATGAAAAAGTTCCATACAGAATAGTCGGCTGTAGCTCAGCATTTGCCAAACTCTTATACTGGCTATGGGAAAAGAGAAGAATCAGCTTGCTGACCAAGCTCAAACTGAACCACGCAGTTGTTCTGCTTTCCAAGGTGTACGTCTGCAGACCTTGGACTGTTTGCAATAGACATGCAAAGCAGCTGAACTCATTCCTTACAAAATATAAAACTGCTGCATAGGAGATGTCATCACATAATGCCAGATACAAAAGTACTCCAGACAGAGGTGATGAAGGACATTTATGCTAAGCTCAAACGCTTACAACTCAGGTGGTGGGCCATGTATGCTGCATGCCAGACGAACCTTTGCAGAAGGACCGTTTGACTGAATTAAAAGAAGGCTAGCGGTCTCATGGAGAACAATGGAAACGCTACAGAGACTCACTAAGAGCTTCCCTGAGTGCATTGATCCTGGAAACTCGGAATAAGCTGCACAAAGCAACCCGCCTGGCGCACCTTTAACAACTCTTTAAGTGATGGACCATCACGAGATTAGCAGAGGAAAAGCAGGGCCAGCACCTCCTCCAGGCCTTGCTCATCCCTGGCAATGGACAGTGAGAGTGGAAACAGATAAACCATTTCTGTCAACAGCAACAGATAGTCCAGGGTGGGTGAGAGTGGAACAGATAACCATTTCTGTCAACAGCAACAGATAGTCCAGGGTGAGAGTGGAACAGATAAACCATTTCTGTCAACAGCAGCAACAGATAGTCCTGGGTGAGAGTGGAACAGATAAACCCATTTTTTGTCAACAGCAACACATAGTCCAGGGTGAGAGTGGAACGGACAAACTCATTTTTGTCAACAGCAACAGATAATCCTGGGTGAGAGTGGAACAGATAAACCCATTTTTGTCAACAGCAACAGATAGTCCAGGGTGAGAGTGGAACAGATAAACCCATTTTTGTCAACAGCAACAGATAGTCCTGGGTGAGAGTGGAACAGATAAACCATTTTTGTCAACAGCAACAGATAGTCCAGGGTGAGAGTGAGAGTGGAACAGATAAACCCATTTTTGTCAACAGCAACAGATAATCCTGGGTGAGAGTGGAACAGATAAACCCATTTTTGTCAACAGCAACAGATAGTCCTGGGTGAGTGTGGAACAGACAGATAAACCCATTTTTGTCAACAGCAACAGATATAGAACTGGGTGAGAGTGGAACAAACTCATTTTTGTCAACAGCAAAAGATAGTCTCCTGGGTGAGCGTGGAATGGACAAACTCATTTTTGTACACATAATTCCTAGTGACACTGGGACACTAGAAGTCGTCCTCTTGGCTAGCTCAATCAAGGATGAATATCATGTATCTCTTTCCCCACTTCAGTACTTTACTTTCCCATAGTTTGACTTTGTAAACTGCCAGGCTACCTATTGCTATTTTTTTATCCTTTCTCATCAGAATATGGTGGGGTTGACTTGTGCATGTGTGTGTGACTGTACTGTAACTCTTCTGTACGTCCACCAGTAGCAGCAGCACTCGGGGCCATTTCCCTTACTGATTCTAGACTCCTGTGTGTTTGCTTGTTTTCCAGCTTGCCTTGCTGGCTTCTTTGTCTTTTGCACTCTTCTGTCTCCTCTGAATCAGGTCCCTGGATGGCCGACATCATGGAAGCTTACAGGGTGGTGTGGTGGTTGTCTTGGATATCTTCCATCGGGTGGCATCTCCTTTGAGCGTGCATTCGACGGCTTTCGGCACCACTGACGTCCATGTTTTCCCAGGTTCCTAGAAGTCCATGTCCTTGCGTCCTGGCCAGTTCTTGCTTCCTCTTCCTACTCTCAACTATATCTATAATTACTTCATAAAGATGACGTAAAGATTCCTTCTCACTCTGAGCTTCTTTCCGTCAGTAGATAGTCTTCTCTATGAGGGTAGATGTGGATATTGCCTCCTCTTCTTCCTCTGTACCCCACATGACTTTTGGGGGAAGATTGTCCAGGCTTTACAAGGTGTTAGTTCATGGCCCTAAGCTCTGTGGACTCTCCTTGGACACAACAGTCGGAATTTATATATACATTTCTAAAAGAAAATTGGTTTTTTTGTGCTAATTTCAGTTTTTCACACAGTCACCGTTATTGACATCAATTTACCGTTGCAAAATCATATACCTTAAACTATAAGGTGAAAAAAACACACGATATGTGTTTCTTATTTTACAGGACAACGAAAAAACAATGTTAAATCCTTTTTAAAAAGTGGTAATTGTAAATCTGAACGTTTACAGACACTGGTATCGCTGTATTTCTGGTTTCTTTTTTTTTACTAAAATGAAACCAACTGTAATAATGTAATGTAAAAGGATATTTATAGAGCGCTTTACGTCATGAGAGCCCAAAGCGCATATACAGAAAAACATGATAAAATTCTAATTCTAATTCAAAGCATGTGCGCGCACACCACACACCCACACACACACACACACACACACACACACACACACACACACACACACACATACACACACACACACACACACACACACACACACACATACACACACACCCCTGCTGGGTGAAAAAAACGCACAGACTGACAGACAGACGAGCGCGTTCAGCATCAGCAAACACGCGCACAGTGGTAAGTGGATATCATTAATCAGTCCTTGGGAAAAGATGTGTCTTTAGGGAGGTTTTAAAAGTCTCTAAAGAGTCCGTGTTATGCAGAGAAGAAGGGAGACTATTCCATAGAGCAGGTGCCTTGTAAGAGAAAGATCGTTGGCCTGAAGTTTTCATGTGAGCGGAGGGAAGCCGAAGCAGACGAGAATTGGTGGATGAGCGTAAGTTGCGAGACAGAACATAGAGATGGAGGAGGTCAGAGAGGTAGGAGGGAGCCAGATTATTCAGTGATTTGAAAACCAGGAGGAGAACTTCAAAGTCAATGCGAGACTGAACTGGAAGCCAGTGTAAGGATGACAGAATTGGTGATATGTGATCAGATCTAGATGAGCGGGAGATCAGACGGGCGGCATTGTTCTGAACTTTTTGAAGTTTAGAGATGAGTGTTAAGGGACAACCGGCAAGGAGGGAGTTACAATAGTGAAGCCGAGACAGGACAAAAGCACAGATTATGGTCTTCAGGGCATTTTGAGTGAGGAAGCGGCGAACTGAGCTAATTCTACGAAGTTCAAGGTAGCAGGACTTGCACACATTAGAGATATGTTGTTTGAAAGAGAGAGTTTGGTCGATTGTAACGCCAAGGTTACGAACAGACTCTGATAGCTTTATCTCATTTCCATCAACATTTATGGAACTAGGGAGAGAATGAATTCTTATAGTGTGTTTTGAAACAATGAGGATTATTTCAGTTTTGTCTGCGTTAAGTTGTAGTTTTTGTTATTGTGCATCCATGATTTAACATCGGTAATGCATACTTGAGAAGAGGAGATTATTTCATGAAGCTGACTGAGATGGGCAGAGATATACAGCTGGTTGTCATCTGAAAAGCTATGGTGAAGGAGAGAGTGTTGGCTGATAATGGCTGAGAGAGGCGGAGTGTATAGCACAAACAAAACCGTCCCAGGACAGATCCCTGAGGGACACCAAACTGAAGTGCTCTTGGTGGGGACTTAACATCTTTCACTGAAACAGTTTGTGTGCGATCAGAGAAATATGAAGAGAACCAGGAAAGGACAGAACCAGAAAGACCAACAGAAGTGTTGAGTCTTGAGATAAGAATGGAGTGATCTGTCGTATCAAAGGCAGCAGACAAATCTAGGAGTGAGAGAAGAGAAACTTTGTTTCCATCAACAGCTGTGAGGAGATCGTTTGCTATCTTAAGAAGCGCTGTCTCGGTGCTATGGCCAGCCTGGTAGGCCGACTGGTTTGAGTACAAGAGATTGTTTACAGAGAGATGTTCAGACAGTTTGGCGAGAACAACTTTTTCAGTCAGTTTGGAAAGAAATGGGAGATTAGAGACAGGTCTGTAGTTCTTGAGATTTTCAGGATCTAAGTTTTGCTTCTTCAGGAGAGGTCTGACAACTGCAGATTTGAACAGAGTGGGAAAACAACCTGATTGTAAGGAGTCATTGATAATGGATGTAGAGTATGGGAGAAGATCGTCAAGACAGCAGGTAAGAAGGGATGAGGGGAGAGGGTCAAGTTCACATGTTTTGACTGTGACTTGCTTTAAGATCTTGCGGACCTCTTCTGCCGACACAGAGTGGAATTCAGACCACTGAGTCAGAGAAGGAAGGATCAGGAACAGAAGGGGGGGAGGAACAACATGAGAGTCCAGATTATGGCGAATAGTGGCTATTTTACTATAGAAGAAATCAGAGAAACGCTGGGGGAGTTCTGTCGCAGGGATTGAAGAGGGCAGTGGTGTGGACTTTAATTTGCCAAGTAGAGTATTGGTTAGAGTAAACAGTTGTCGGGATGTACTAAGGCTAGGATTTTGGCACTGTAAAAACAGCATTTGGCACTGTCCAGAATGTTGTTAACTAGCTTATTGGCAGAACGAAAAATTTGTTTATGAACATGTAGTCCAGATTTGAGCCAGCAACGCTCTGCCTGGTGCTGTTCTCGCTTAGCCTGCAGCAGCTGAGGTCCGATGGAGGTGAACCAGGGTGAGGGAGGCCGGCTGGAGATCTGGCGGCGGGTGACTGGGGCGTGCTGATCTAGTAGACCGGACAGGAGGTGGTGGAGCTGGTCAGCTGACAGGTGTGAGAGGCCCCCAGTCTGGCCCAAAGATCAGACTGGAAGGTGACGGTGTTGACAGCAGCGATCTTTCTGGCCTCCATGTACACAGGAAGGCGTGAAGGACGTGAGAGGCGGAACTGGGCAACAACACAGTAGTGGTCAGAGAAGTCCAGAGTGAAATCTGGGGCTGTGGAATGTAGCACGTTGTCGTCACGCCGGCTGATGACAAGGTCAAGGGTGTTGCCTTTCTGGTGTGAGTCGGGAAGGTGACAGCCTGGTGCAGACTGAAATCGTCCAGCAGACCGGCGAATCGAAGCGCGAGGGAGTCAGTGGGGACGTTGACATGAACATTGAAGTCACCAACGATGACAGGACAGCCACTGATTGCATTGCAGTGTTCCAGGAAGGACGGGAACTCTTCAATGAAAAGAGCATCAGAGAGTTTGTTCTTTTGGTTGGGGCAGGACGGTAGATGCAGAAAAGCTGAAGACAGTGCTGATGTAGGGTGACAGAAAGATGGGCAAGTTCAAAGGAGGAATGCTGGAATGGGAAGGTGGTGGTGGAGGTGAGGTGGGAGCATAGAGAGTCACACACGACGAAAGCGATGCCACCGCTGCGGGAGGAACAAGGACAGGAGATAGTTCTATAGCCAGGAGGAGCAAGGTCGACACACATTTAGCCTCATCCCCAGTTGGAAGTAACCAAGACTCCGTGACACAAAAAATATCAACACTGTTTTTAATAATGAAGTTTTTGATCGTGGAACGTTTTCGAGAGCACCCGACGGAATGCGGGTTGAGCTGTGCAATTTTGAAGTTGAAACCGGACTGAGACTGACTAGGCAGCACAGTGGCACTGAAATTAGATTTGCAAAGTTCACATCACTTGCCTTTGACCGGATATGTGTGAAGAGGGGACGACAAGCGTGGTTGATGACAGGAATCTTCCTCTGTTTCCTTCTACCACCTCTACGGCCTCGCACACGAGGAAGACTGACACCAACACGCAGACGACGCAGTGTTGAGGTTAGGGAGGGGTTAAGGGTCGAAGGTCGAACCGCCAGCAACTCATCACGGGTGTAGGTGAGGGGGCAGAGAGGGAGAGGAGGGACAGGGGACAGTGTCGACACACAAGCGCTTGCAGTGTGTGTGAGCTGAAACACAGGACAGCGGAAGGGGGAAGGAGCACGTGCGAAGCATGGTAGTGAAAACATGGCTGCGATGGGGAGCACAGAATT
>JADBJO010010332.1:65000-73818 GCA_016801955.1 Conus betulinus
CACCAAAACCTCGGCCGTTAGTTCTTGCTCTCCTCTTTCGTCAAATTTTTATTATTTTCATCATGTCATTTCAAGCTGACTTAAAAATTTATGTTGACGTCACAGAGAGGAACTTAACATATAATCTACAATTAAATCCAATGGATTTAACATAAGAACAAAACATTTCTTCTCCTTCTTCTTCATTTTCTCTATTCTACACTCCTGTGATCTGTCACTCCCGCTCGCATCCTACTCTCAATCTTTTTCTATGTTCAATATATATTTTCTTATCTCCTTCTGTCCCTCTTGCTCCGTTTTGGGAGCACACCTGGTACATCACAAGGCAATGTTAAGACTGGTCTTTCCAAAGGTCACTATTTCTCCCTGGTCTATGTTTCTCCCGATCGAGATTGATGGTCAAGCGAACCAATGTGAATGGGATTCACCCGGAGCTAGACTGATTGTCAAATGACTCAAAATAGGATCAGAGTGATTTAGGGCATGATAACAAATTATGAAGTTGGAAAGAGATTCTGTTGAGGTCAAAATTCAGGTCAAAGGTAGAATAATCTGAAAAAGAAAAAATCATGTCAGAGTACCTGAAATAGGTTGTGGTGTCCTGCATCGAGGTTGAAGATAAACTCAGGGAAACAAAACCCAGTGTTCCAATGGTATGATCCTCTACCCTCCTGTGCCCACTCCTCCTCCTCCTCCTCTATCTGTTTCTCTCTCTCTCTCTCTCTGTTTATGTGTCTCTTTCTGTCAGTCTGTCTGTCTGTCTGTCTGTCACTCTGTCTCTTTTTTGCTATTTGGTGGATAAGAAAGTAGTCTGTCTGTCTGTCTGTCACTCTGTCTCTCTCTTTGCTATTTGGTGGATAAGAAAGTAGAAACACTATTTCACTCAAACCTTGCGTACACAGTTCTTTGTTTCCTTATGCTTGCAGTGCAAAACACCATGCCTTCTACATTTTTTTTTTCTCGACTCAGATCTCAGCCAGCAAGACGTGTAGAGAACTATACCGCAACATGGACCAAATTCTGGGCAAAAGGAAGACTGCTGCTGTATTTCCCACCAACATAGATCCCTCAAAACTACCTGATATCTTTTTGAATTTTTTTCCGAGAAAATATAGTCACTATCCATAACGCATTTGTTTCTTCTAGTCCTTCACAAGTAACATCCGCTTATTCCAGCCCATCTCTGTCCAAAGTTTGAACCAATTACCACTCAGTTTGTGAAAGAGATTCTCCAAAAAACTGGAAAAAAAAATTGTGAACGCGATCCTATCCCAACTTCTCTCCTTTATGAAAATCTTGATTACCTACTACCTGTCATCACAGATATTTTCAACAAGTTTCTCTTGAGTGGTTCAGTCCTCTGATGACTTCAAAACTACCATTGTGAAACTTCTTTTGAAAAAAATCGTTGCTGGATCCAAATGAATTGAAAACTTCCGACCAATCTCCAATCTCCCTTCTTGTTAAAAATTGTAGAGAATTTGGGTCCTTCATCAATTATCCCAAATATCTTCTTCTGAATAATCTCCTCAGTTTCCACCAGTCAGCCTACTGTGCTGGACATAGCACAGAAACTGCTCTCATCTGAATCTTGAATGATGTTCTGACATCTCTTGATGATGACAAAGTATCTGCTCTTCTTCTCCTCGACCTATCTGCTGCTTTCGATACAATCGATCACGAAATACTGCTTTCACGTCAGAGCAAAAACTTCGGCACATGTGACTTTGCACTAAATAGGTTTAGATCGTATCTGTCAAACAGACAGCAGTTCGTCCTTATTAACGAGAAACGGTCTTCTAAAATATCATCAAAACTTTGGCGTTACCCAGGGGTCTGTGCTGGGTCCAGTCTTTTTCACACAATGTACACAACGCCCTTGACTGAGATGATTAACAGCCATTTTGTTCATCATGAAATGTTCGCCATGACTCTCAGTATAGGTACCGGCAGCCTTCTTTCATGGTATGGGAAAGTTTCAGCCGAGTGCAAAATATGCTTGTTTTTCAATAGGCAGTATCTATGAATAACGCGTTTAAAATCAGATGAAAATTGTGAAGAATAAACAATACAGTTTCCTTTTGAACTCTGTGTTGTTTATTTGTGTTTTTGCAACAGACGGTATGATGATTATTTATTTTATTCCAAATACACCCATCCATTCACACGAAAACGAAGCGCGTCACACATCCGGATGCACCGCAGACGGCATTTGGCCGAGCGTTCGAACTACACTGTGTCGAAAATTAACACATACAATGTGTTCATTCCATTTATTGGCGTTTAAATAGGTCAGAATACAAAGAGCATGTTCAAGCTTTATTTCAGTCTATTTTTTCTTTTTTGTACGATGTGTTTAAATTAATTAGAATTGAAGTTTTTATGAAGCTTGTTACAAGTGTTGTCTTTCCAATGTCATTGCTAAAAAACTTGCGAAAAAAAAACATACACATTAACGATGCGCAAGAAAGGCCGTTCTCTCCCGCATTCATTGGTGTATCAAGCTAAGCGATTGGTTTGAGTGCTCGAAAAGTGCAAGCCAATCAAAGCGAAGGTATCAAATGCAAACATTTGCTCCTTGTCCAAGATTTCAACAATGGCGGAACGAAGCCGAGATCCGACAATGACCGAGTCGAATGCGCTAATCGTTGTTGAATTGCAAGACGCACTTGGTAAGATAACGCATATAATAACAAACCAGAACATTAATGAAACGATTCAATTATTTTATTTCGCTTAATACCGTGCCAATGCTTAGTTATTTTGTTTGTAATTCAGCTGGTGTTCGTCAAGATTAAACAGGTCGGAAAAGGCCCCACACGTTGCGCCGTCGAAGCAGTTTTTTTTTTTTTTTTTTAAAGACAAACTAATGAAAATAGATATTGGTAACGGGCTTCACTTATGTCGATTCATGTATTTGTGAACTGGTTACTGATTCCATTTCACGATTAGAGAGAAAATCGTAGTTAAAGACACCTGTTTGAGACAGATATTCAAACCAGAAGCCACAACACACACGCGTACAAGATGGTCCGAGGCTTTGAATTTTGAAAGCACTGTCTTCTGATAATGACATCAATCGAAACACCGATCATTACTGTCACACTCGATGTGCAAAGCGTGTTTGGGGGGTATAAAAAAGAGAGAGAGAGAGAGAGAGAACAGAGTCTGAAGTTGGACAGTAAGGAGGTGTAGTGGGGGTTGGGGTATGGGGGGGGGGGGGGGGGGGGGGGGTGTCACTGTCGACTCAATCCGACTCAAGGAAGTTTAGTTTAGCAATCTAACTTTTTCCCTAGTGTATTTGAAATTTCTGTAATTTAACTGTAAGGATTTGCTTTCTCCCCCCTCCCCACCCCTCCCCTCCTTACTGGCAAACACAGCAAGGCTTTGAACACTTAGTGATTACTTTCAAGTAAAGCTGCTAGAATACAACTACAGTAGCATTGCATTGCCAAGACATTACATTGTTGTGACAGTAACATTTATGATATTATTTGGTGTTTGTATGTTATGTTCCACAGTTATGTATAATGCTGTAACAGCACAAACATACTGAATAAACAGAATAGTTGATATAAAGGTAGAGTGCAAAATAAAGTTAAATCTTTCTTTTATTTTGACTTTTTTGTTTAAAAAAAAAGCATTATAATGTATATTTATGTTCTTTTACATTCACAATGATTAAATCAACAAGTTAATCTAAAATCATAATGGTGAAATGCTCAGCATGTTATTGGCAATGCTTAAATCACACCCTGTTGACAAAATAATGTGTTGCAGAGGATGTACCTTTTGTTTACAAAGAACATGCAATACATTTTTGCTTACAAAGAACAACAGATACTTAAATAATAAGGAATGGACAGTGAGCAGCACAACACACACACACACACACACACACACACACACACACACACACACACACACACACACACACACACCACATGATATCACACACAATGATGAAGAAACAGACAGGGAAATTTACATAAAAGCATGCACTCATAGTTAAGATAAGCGGTCCTATGCCATGCTTTAATTTTTTTCCCCCAGTAATTTCACACACACACACACACACACACACACACACACACACACACACACACACACACACACACACACACACACACACACCACATGATATCACACAATGATGAGAAACAGACAGGGAAATTTACGTGAAAGCATGCACTCATAGTTCAGTTAAGTGGTCCTATGCCATGCTTTAATGGTTTTTTTTTTTTTTTTTTGTAATTTCACACACACACACACACACACACACACACACACACACACACACACACACACACACACACACACACACTACATGATATTGCACAATGATGAAACAGACAGGGAAATTTACATAAAAGCATGCACTCATAGTTCAGTTAAGTGGTCCTGTGCCATGCTTTAATTTTTTTTTTTTCTTTCCTTTCCTTTTTTTTTTCCCCTTTAACTGGGAAAATGCATCCACATTTTTAATATGATTTGTTTAATCTTTGCGAGAGCTTGTGGGTGAAAAATTACCCAGACTGTCGTTAAATTTTCATAACTCACACACTTTTCATAATATGTAACTAAGTTTTATGACTTTGTTCATTGTGTATTTGTACTAGCCCCCATTAAATATTGTGGTGTTTGGTGGTAAATAAAGGAGAAAATAATAAAAGCTTATAATCCTCGTCAGACACTGTGGGTGGCATGTCACCCATACCAATTAAAGAAGCATTCTCACATGCCAGAGCTTGTGGGTGGCTGGTCACCCATAACCTTCATATAGGCCACAGCCTTTACCCGACACGCCAGGGTTCGTCGGTTGCTGGTCACCCAAAACCTTTTATAGGCCACAGACTTTACCACACATGCCAGTGTTCACTATTGGCTGTGTTGTCAGTTGGAGGACCACCAGACTAGGATAAAGTGGATGAGGTGTGAGCTGTGTCTCCACTTCAACTTTTCCTGAGGCAGAGCAGTTGGGCTTGGGGACTGATGAAGTGATGGTGACCAAGGAAGAGATGGAGACATAAGAAGTTATCACCATTTTGAGGATGCAATCAGGCTGCATTAATGATGAAATCAGTGAACATGCCTCTGATTGCCTTCTGGAAGACTTATCTTTACCAAAATTGGCCAGATGTAGTTTTCTATGATGATAATTTGGCAGTGTCACAGATCCACTCTCCTGAGAAAGCAGACATTAATTTTCTGAGGAAATTTGCTCTTGTAAACAACACGTTTGTGTGGCCAACCAAGACAGACACAGATTTAGTGCAAAGCATATTTGTGTTTGCCAGTGACTTCAACATAGTCTCCGAAACAACCACTGGCCATGCCTGGTCTATTCCAATTAACAATGAACTCTGCCTGAAGTATGCTGCACAAAAAAAACTATGTTCATAGTCAGCCCTATCTGCCCT
The DNA here is from genome assembly GCA_016801955.1 of Conus betulinus. Lineage (NCBI taxonomy): Eukaryota > Metazoa > Mollusca > Gastropoda > Neogastropoda > Conidae > Conus > Conus betulinus. Next base: position 70,421 of record JADBJO010010332.1, read on the forward strand.
TCAGCAAGATTGCACTTCCCACCCTTATCGCAAGTGACCTTTTGTTTGGTGGCTGCCAGCACTTGTCAGAAACAGCAAAAATAACATGATTTTATAAATAACAATACAGACACACATCATACCAAATTTTTGTTGAAATCTGTCGGTAAGTTTTGAAAAACTGTCGATTTTAATTCAGACATCATCATCATTCCGCTCCTATTGGCCACTATTCTAGCACAGGAAATAAAATGTTAGGTACAAAATAACAAAAATGTACACTTTGATTTACAGGAAATACTGTACAGAAACTGTATACAAAATTTGGAAACAGCATGAAGTAGTTTAGAAGTTATAGCAATTTTAAGTGTGGCGGGCGATTCAACCCCCATTTTTTGCCGTCCAAATTGCAATATTTCCTGTTTTTTAGCACAGAAGTTTTCACAAATGTTTTTTATAGCAGATACCTCAGAAAAAATGACTTTGCTCAGTACAACTTAGAGAGTTTGTCCAAACCACTGGAAACTCTGAAATGGCTATTCTTACTGTGCTGCAGTGCTTCAAAGTAGCCACGTCATGCAAATTAGAAAAGCGCTGAATTGCGATGTATTACAAGTTTAACACTTTATCACACAAAAGCCATGTAAACTGAACCCAGGGAACTTACGCGTCCAAAGAGTGTAAGTTGTATAGATTGAGAACACCAGTTTATAACCAGATGTATCAATCATGTATGATCCTATTGGCTTTCAAACTTGGAAGATGTCTCATTTTGTCAGGTGCAAAAACATTGCAACTTTAAACTGCAATATCTTGAAAATGACTGAAGATAGAGACTTCATTCTTGTTTGTGTGTTTGTATTTTTTTTCCATTTACTTTGCAATGATACAGATTTTAAGTATGAAAAACAATATGCTAATTTTGGCTGCCGGTACCTACTCTCAGCTTGAACATTCTGACACGCTAGATAACTATGACAGTCTCGCAAAAATCTTCAAGACTGTGTCTCTGATATCAAACAGTGGATGTCTACTAATAAACTGAAATTAAATGATGATTAAAACAGAAGCTATCTGGTTACAAAACACTCTCAAGCTCAAGACCACCGTCTTCATCCGTCAATAGACCTAGGGTCCACTGACATCTCATTTGTGCCATATTTTTCGTGACCTTGGCTTCTATCTCGACTCTGATCTCACCCTGAAACACCACATAGCCAGAACCTGCCAAGCATCCTTTCTCGAACTCTTGTCACATCAGCTCTAACAGACCTTTCCTTACAGAACAGGCCACAAAGATGTTGGCGTCTTCCTGCATTCTGCCAAGACTATATTATTGTAACATTCTTCTTCTTCTTGGTGTACCCGCAGCCTTACTCCAGTCACTACAACGTGTTAAAAATTCAGCCACACACGCCTTATCTTGAAAGTGCCAAAATAGCATCCTACTTCAGATCTCTTGAAGAAATTACACTGGCTCAAAATCGAGCACAAAATTCAGTATAACTCGGCGTGTCTGTGTTATAAGGTTATCACAGGTGAAGCGCCTACCTATCTCTGATCGTTTGAAGTATATATTCCTACACATCCCCTCTATTCTTTCTCTGGGACCCAAAATTTCCGAATTCCCTCATATAACCGAAGGCAGCACGGTTCTAGAGCATTCTCATTTTCTGCGGCAATACACTGGAATTCACTGCCTTTCCGTCTACGTCATGCCCCTTCCTTCCCGACTTTCAAGTCTGCACTTAAAACGTATCTGTTCAAACACCAGTTGCAGAATACCACCTGAATAATACTGAATTACTACATGTCACTCGCACACCTTGCTCGTGTACAAATCAGCTGTTCACCATGTTACATAGTGTGTTTATGTGTGCGACTGTTTCGGACTTTAGATGTTCAATTATTACTGATGGCCTATGTGCAGAGGGGTCGGAAGAGAACTGAACTCCAACAGTCGCATTCAATACATACTTAGCACCCATATAAGCTGTTAGGCTGTTGCTCACGCAACGTTGCCACAAACAATCAGACTGAACATTAATTAGTAACTAAACTTTCAGATTATTGACATAGAATTATTTCTGCTATGGCTTCACGTAATCACACAGACACATTTCCTTTCAACACATTAAGAAGTCCTGAAGGACTAAAAAATACACTGGTCTCAAATTTGGCATAAACAGTGCCACACTAATCATTTAAAAAAAACAACAAAAAAACTTCTCTGGTCCCCACAGACCTATGACAGTTTTAATATCCTGGTTTTGTCCTCAGCCTGCCACAAATTCTTTTCAGTCCCTACAAACACTCGGTGACTTGCAACACACCACACACCCACACACACACACACACACACACACACACACACACACACACACACACTCACACACACACACACACACACACACACACACACACACACACACACACACACACACACACACTCACACACACACACACAAACTGTGCCTGTGTCCCTATCAAAAGAAATGTGTCAACAGGACTTACTTTTTCAGAACAGTTTTCACAGTGAATGGTTCTTTCAATTTTACCTGTAGTTTGTTATGGTAAGGAAACAAAACCAATGCTTTCTGACCAGGAAACAAAACGTTGGCCTTCTTGTAAGCACAATGTTTCTTGTGCCAAAGAACATGCAACCACAATACGATTCGTGAGTTCAAACACATACTTGTACACATATATGTCTTCCTCTGAAAAGACCTCCCCTGCCCATGACTGAGATAAAAGGATCTTAGGTCCTCTTGCTGGATGACCACATAATAAGTCAAAGGCGGAAAAACCACTGGTTGAATTCGGCAGCTGTATAGGCAAATGAAAGGGCAGGAGTGCATCTGTCTCAATCTTTGGTTTTCTCTTGCGCTACATTTTTATAATTGCTTTCAGCATACCATTAAAACGTTCCACCATTCTACTGGACTGAAAATGATAGGAGGTGGTGGTAATTCTATTGATGGACATGAGTCGAACAGACACCTGGGCCATCGATGTCAGTAGCTGTTCTTTTAAACGGCTCACTGAGCACAGACATTTTCTCAGGGAGAGACGAGGTATTCTGCCCTTCAGAAGTCTTTTGACAAATGTCACGAGAACGAAAATAGAAACATCTGACCAAACACTGGACAGTTAAAATGGAAGCGCACTCGTGCTTAGAGTCCTGCAAACGTCAGAATGTCCTGCCACAACGGCATCATGTGATACCTTCAATACGATTGGCTTCAGTGAGCAGGGAACAACAAGCTGATGTGGAACAAACTTTTTATCTTTAACAACTCCGCACAGCACACCACCACCTTGCACCACAAACGTTAATGAAACATTGACATTTCAAAACGTTTTTGTCAGCGTGTCATCCTCTTTTTGAAAAACAACACAGTCATGGGACTGTGCCAAGG
>JADBJO010010333.1:0-18874 GCA_016801955.1 Conus betulinus
TTTCAATTAAAATTTTTATCAAAGAGGAGTCACTGGCGTGTGGACTAAGTCCACATACGCTAACACCCCTTTTCCTAAGCTCCAAGCGACGCGGTGCGCAGCAATGGGACAGTTGATGGATAGATAAGTGAAAAGAAAAAGGGACACCCTAGGATAGACGAAGTTGTTTAAGACAATGATCTCAAGGATACGACTCGGTAAATTAGGCTAACAGACTCAACTGCACGTTAGCCCAGCGTGTTGATGAATATTTAATTTAATGTCTTGTTCACAAGGATAGTGATTTTTAGGACACCATGCAAAGGTTCCCACACACACACACCCACACACACACACACACACACACACCGCCCTTCAAAAATAAGAACAACTGAAATAAACTTCAAAGTAATCTTCCAATAGGTGTGGATAGAATAACTTTTGCAACTAAGATAATGTCAATTTCTTCATCATTTCAAAACGTCCCTTGTGTTATCATACTTCAGGGAAAAAAAAACACACAACACAAAAAAACTCCATTATTATTCATTCGGTATCTAGCGACGCAAAATTGGGCTTGATCAGAGCTTGGATAGCGTAACTGTCCATCATCGTTTACGCCACTATTATTCTTTTGTGTGTGTGTGTGTGTGTGTGTGTGGTGTGTGTGTGTGTGTTTGTATTTTCCATATGTGTGTATGTATGTGGGCGTGTAGCGTGTGTGCCAGTGTGCGCGGTGTGTGCATACATGTGCGTATGTATGGGTTGGCATTTGCGTGCGTATGAGTGTGTGCGAGTGGACTTTTGTGAACGCTCCCGCATACCTGCGTGTGAGTTGCAATTACACACGCATGCATACGTTATAATTATCAAGTTAAAACAAGTTAAAACAATAAAGAAATGCCCTTGCCTGTTTGCTTCACTTCATATCATTATTCAAATTTTCCGGCTTTCAGCCTTCATCAGGAATCCCTGTGCACAGTCAGCAGCTCTGTCTTTTTCTCAAAACATATCACTGCAGTGATATGTTTTTGAGAAAAGACAGAGCTGACCTGTGCACAGGGATTCCTGATGAAGGCTGAAAAGCCGAAAATTTGAACAATGAAATAAAGTGGAAGAAACCAGCAGGCAGTGAGATTCTTTACTTGTTTATCATTATATTCCTACATGGAGCTATCCTTGCCCCTTCTATATATATATATATATATATATATAGAGAGAGAGAGAGAGAGAGAGAGAGAGAGAGAGAAAGACGAGAGTAGAGAGAGAGAGAGAGAGAGAGAGAGAGAGAGAGAGAGAGATCAATCGTTGGATGTAGACAGATAGACATGGATTTTAACGATTCATTTAGTTGTTTCACCTGCTCCTCCGCCTAGGGACTTTATTTCACAAAGCTTTCGACTTTTGGTTCGGTCACTGGACAGACAAGGCATGACAAAAATAACGCTAAGGCAAAAAACACCTGGGACATATAGGCAATGGAACACACACACACACAACACACACACACACACACCCACATCGATCAGCGGTTTTTTGTTTCAGGTGTCTCAAATTTTTGTGTCCCTTCATGCCCTGCTGTCAGGGTGACATCAGTTTTCGATTTTTTTTTTTTTTTTTCCACGCACGTCACTGGCCCTTGGGGAGGTTCTGTTGGGTTCACCGTTACTGGCAAAGTCATGAGAACAGTTGTCAGACGGACGTTGTGGCACCGTCCTGGGAGAATAAGAGCGTCTGCTGGATAAACACAGGCACCACTGAACACCTCTGAAGTGATTCGGTGGCAGTGCAGTGTCTTCTCTGGTTGGGTTGCCTCTTGACGGCTCGACATTGACTGCTCCCTGTGAATTGCCGGTGCCGGGGATGTTGGTTTGTGAACGAGAGAACGGAAGGAGCAGTGTGGGTGCACAGTGCCAACCGAGGGTGCACGGAAGGTGACACAGACAACATGAATTAAATAAAACTTAAAAAGAAAAAAGAAAGAAGGGAAAAAGTGAAAGAACTGTCCGGCCGTTTCAGAACAAGAAACCACACGAGGAGATCCATTATCTTTGGGCTTCAACAGAAACGTTCGCCAGCTTCCAAAAACCGACAGCTCAGTTTTAAGTTCGGAAATTTTACTTTTCGGAAATTAACGGCCTCTTTCGTGTGCTAATGAAGTGAAGTAACGCTCTCACTTTTACATTGACTATATAAATTACTCTCACATTTCTGGGAGGAAAAAAATCGACCGACACGAGAAAAGAGCGAATAGCACTGTTGCGGAGGGCGAGACACACTATCGTAATTCACTAAGAAGACCGAGACAACTAAATAAGAAGAAAAAGAAAAGAATAGAAAGAAAAAGAAAAAAAAAAAAGAAAAAAAAAAAGAAGTTGAAAGACAGAGAGAAAGAAAGAAAAGAAAGGAAAAGAAGACAGAAATTAAAGGAAAGAAAAAGAAGGACGCTTGACCAATTTTGTTTAGGAAAAAAAAAAAAAAAAAACAAAAAAAAAAAAAAAAAAAAAAAAAAAAAAAAAAAAAAAAAAAAAAAACAGTGTGCAATGTGGAAGAGACGAGTATCGGTTTCAGTTTCCGTTTCAGTTTCATCAAGGGGCGTCACTGCGTGCGGACTAGTCCATATACGCTACACCACGTCCGCTAAGTTTGAGAGCACACTGCAACATGATCTAAAGTTGATGGATTTAATTATTAATGACTAAGATGAGAGAATTTAAGAAGAGGGTCTCGTGGCTATACGACGTAGCAGACGTCTGTCCTACGCACACAACCCAACGTGCTGGCTGGTCAGATCTTGAGTACCTACCTAACATTGGTTGTGCCATTTTTTATCGCTGTATGTGTGTGTAGTGAGTGTACACATGCCTGTGTATGGGTGTGTGGGCACGAGTCCGCGTGTGTGTGTGTGTGTGTGTGTGTGTGTGTGTGTGTGTGTACGTGATGTGCGTGTATGCGTATGAGGAGAGTGCGTGTGTGCGTGCGTATGTGTGTGTGTGTGTGTGTGTGGGTGTGTGTGTACGCGCGCGCATGCGAATTCACGTGATGGGATATACACCGAAAGACACCACCTAGTGGACCTCCCTGATGCCAAAACCAATTATTTTCGTAGTCACACAGAATCAACATGAGTGAGTGCCGCCACCTTCTCTCCAACCTCCCCCACCCCACCCCCACCCCCAACCTCCCCCCCCCCCTTCAAGTTCGAATCTTCATCGGAGTTTTTAGGCGGTCGTTCACAGGATCGATGTCTACCAGCCATTAAATTTAGACCCTTGGGAACAACAATGAAAGACAGGCCGACACTTTGATATCGGGTTCTCCATTCCTGTTGCCGTTGGGTGCATTGTTGGCAACAGCCATGTTGGATGTATGATTATTATACAGCCTGCCTCCCACCTGTCCCCCTGTGCCCCCTCCTCCTTTCCCCCTAACCCCTACCCCCCGTTCTCCTCACCCCAATTTCCCTCACTCTCATCTGGCCTACGTTCTGTGTGCAACTTTTGAGGCATTATTTTATCAACATTACCTGGTTGGTTGTTGTTTGAATGAATCTCTCTCTCTCTCTCTCTCTCGCTCTGTGCTTCTCCCTCCTCTCTCTGCGTCCTCTCTCTCTCCCTCCTCTCTCACACCCCCCGCGTGGGGTGGGGCTCTCTCTTCTCTCTCTCGTCTCCGCTCTCTCAATTCATATCCCACGAAAATAGTCAATAACTCCTTGCCTTTTCATAATTACCGCCTGTTAATGGTCATCATCAAATGAAAACGCTGTCGACCATTTGCTATTTAGTTTACATAATAACAATTCACATCCTCCCCTGCATTCTCTCTCTCTCTCTCTCCCTCTCTTCTTTCTCTTCCTCTCGCTCTATCTCTCTCCTCACTGTCTCTCATCGCTCTCCTCTCTCTTTCACTCTCCAGTCCGCTCTCTCTTCTCGCGCTCTCTCTCTCCTCTCCCTCCTCAATCACGCTGTCTCTCTCTCTCATCGTCTCTCTCTCCTCTCTCATCACCCACGAAAGAATTTCAATAATCCTTGCCTTTCAATTACCACCCTGTCCTCAAGGTCGTCACAAATAAAACAGACTGTTAAACAATTAGGCTATTAGTGACATAAAGCATTCAAAGCGAAGTCTCATATACCTAAAGATAACAATATCAGTTTGCGGGCATGAGGTCATGTATTTTCCCCATTCTAAGGCTATGGCCTTTAGAATTTTAACCTTTGAGTTGTGATCCTGTCTCTCTGTCTCCTCTCTCTCTCTCTCCTCCTCTCTTCCTCGCTCCTTCTCTGTCCCTCTCCCTCCTCCTCTCCCCTTCCCTCCCGCCTACTTCCAGCCCTCTCCCCTCCCCTTGCCCCTCCCTGCCCCATCCTCCCTCCCTTCCTCTCCCCCCCTCCCTCTCCTCGTTCCCTCCTCCTCCCCTCTCTCCTCCCCCGTCCCTCTCCCTCCCCCCGCTCCCTCCCTTTCCCCCCTTCTGGCTCCCGGTCGTCCTCCGCTCGTTCCCCCCCCTCCCTCTCATCTCCCCTCCTCCCTCCTCTCCTCTCCCCTCCCTCCTCTCTCCCTTCCCTCTCCCTCGGTCCCTCTATCCCGTCTCCTCCCCCCCCTCTCCCTATCCCCGTCCCTCCCCTCCTCCCCCCGCCCCTCTCATCCCTCCCTTTCTACTCCCTCCCTCCCCCTCTCCTACTCCCACGTCCCTCCCTCCCTCCCCTCCCGTCCCCTCCCCCACCTCCTTCATCCCTCGCCTCCCCTCCCTCTCCTCCCCTCTCTCCCTCCTCTCCCCTCCTCCGCCCTCCCTCCCTCGGCCCGCGCCTCCCGTCTCCCCCTCCTTCCCTCCCCTGTCCCTGTCTCCCGGTCCCTCCCCTCCCTGCCTCCTCCTCCCTCCCTCCTCCCTCCCCTCTCCCTCCCCTCTCTCCCCTTCCCCCCTCCCCCCGCCCTCTCCTCTTCCCCCTCCGGCTCTCATCCTCTCTCGCTCCTCTCTCCTCTGCCTCGTACTCTTTGTGTGTGGTGGTGTGTGCGTGCCGTGCGTGCGTGCGTTCGTGCTTCGCTTGCGTGCGTTGTGTGTGCGTGCGCGCTCGCCGCGCGCGCGCGCGCGCGCCGCGCTTGGTTGTGGTGTGTTTGTGGTGTGCTGTGTGTGTGTGTTTTGGAAGAGAGCGAGAGGAAGAGTCTCGGCCAAATCGTATTTTTCATAATCGCATTACACCGCCACGTGACCACCATCTCCCAGTGGAGCATATCCACAATGGACATCGCCAAATGGACTCAAATATTTATTGACCATGAAGTGCTCCCGTTTTGTGTGTGTGTGTGTGTGTGGGTGTGTGTGTGTGTGTGTGTGTGGTGGTGTGTGTGTTGGGGGGGGGGGGGGGGGTGAGAGTTTTCTTTTCCTTATTCTTTCTTTCTTATTCTTTCTTCTTCTCTTATTCCTTTCTTTTCGGTTTTTTCCCTTTTTTCTTCCTTGGGGGGAGGGGGGGATGGGGGGGGGGGCGATCTCCAATACGCTAAGTCTCACTGGCATTTCACTCTCGCGATTCTCATTCCAGATGACCGATACCCAGTCACAGCTAGCTAAGTGGTACCATCGCAGGTCCAGTTCTGCCAGCCCACAAGGAACAATCCTCACAGGGAATCTCACCAGAGGAGACCTCTAACATGCTGCTGAGATACATGTATTTGGAAATGGTGTGTTTGTCTTCATCCATCATACGCAGCGTGTCCCATCTACTGACTCCGTAAGCTAGCTATCGAAAAAATTATTGCTTTCTAGCAGAGCCAGTGTGAGAGTGTGACGTCCTTGAACGGAGGTCACCACCACGTCCATCCAACGACAGTACCGACAAACCTTGCCAAGAATTAACCAAGGGCAAGAATATAAAGAAGAAATCGGCTCTGAGATTACCACGAGATCAAAAACATCAACGGGTCACATAATTTGATCCACTTTTTTTTTTCTTTTCTTTTCTTTTCTTTTCTTTTTAATTATAATAAACAAGTAAGGCAACTCTTCCTCCCATGACGAAATGATTAATTACCCATAACTCCAAAACGAATGCTTTTTACGACACCCAAATCGCCGAGCAGAAATGTCAGCACAGAGCACACAGAGCAAGGAGACCCCCAACGCCCCCCCCCCCCTCCCCCCCCAACAACAAAAAACCCCCCCCCCCCCCCCCCCAACAAAAAAAAAAAAAAAAAAAAAAAAAAAAAAAAAGGACGAATCAAGCTCGCCTATATGCTCTGGACCTGACACTGCAACAAGTGGAAAAAAGAACAAACATTTATTCACGACTGACACACCCTTTTATTTTTTTTTATATTTGATTATAGTCAAATACTACAAAGACAAACGGTAAATAGTACAGTTAAACGTTGGTATAATTGGTATGAAAAGCAATGTAAAGTGAGACAAAAAAAAATTGTAAATAATAGATAAGGCACAAGCAGGATAACTCTTCCTCCCATGGAAGGAAATCGTGCTGCAGATCCAGTTGATGTCCGTCCAACTCCCTCTTTGTGGCGGCGGCACAGGACCATCACCACATGAGCACGATGAAAGCGTCGATAGCCCTGAAGACAGGCCGTGGGTGAGAGGGGTCAGTGAGGGTGGGCAGGGGGGGGGGGGGGGGGAGGGAATGGCGAAGATTACAGACGCCCGCATTCGCCTGGGCAACACCGCCAAGCGGACACTAGTTCATACGGAGCCAGACCCAAGTGCTTGACGTTTGTGTGACGTCAGTTCATCTGCGGGAAAAAAAAGAGGATCTGGGCTCCACTCAGGAACGACAACCAGAACAAGATAAGCCCACCCCACCCCCAAACCTCTTTCCCGTCTGGAAGCAAGCCAGTCTGAACACAGCCTTTCTTTCCCACTCCGCTTCAACTGCTCCAGCCCACACTTGTGTGTATGTGTGAGAAGCCGGTGCGACAGTTTGTAGGCCTGGACATGGTATAAGATTGTGATAGGAGCGGCCAGCGGGGGCCAGCCGGGAAGAAAACGATACACCCGAAGGTGCGGTGTGGGACTCAGAGAAATACTGTCTTTAACTGCCGAACCAACCAGCTAGGAACAATCCAGCACTACACTTGGAAGCCTGCTCTGTTTTTTGCATCAGGTGCAAGCGCGCAGGGCGTTCCATCAACACGTCAAGGGATACAACTGCCCCCTGGTAGTAGATGCCATTGGTGTAATGGCCACTGGGTGTGACACGACAAGACCTCCACTGGGTACCAGCCCAGATTTCACGACTGCAGAGCCCATCGGCGAAAGAGACCACCGTCAAGTAGCTGTTGTTAGTACTCCGCAACCTCACTCATTGCTGTTCCGCCGACAGGTGAAGAAAGCACAACACTAGAGGTGGTCAAGATTTTGCCAAAGGTCTTACGTGTGAAGAGGACCCCTGGTTATAGTTTTTTTCTTGCTGTCAACATGACTTTCCCTGTGGTCAGTGTGTCTTCCCTGACTGTTACTAGACCTTTCTCCAGAGCTGGCCAAAGGGCGGACGAGAGAAAAAGGTACACCCGAAGGTGCGGGTGGGATCTAGAGAGAAGTACTGTCTTCAACTGCCAGCCAGCTGGGAGCGGTCCTGCACCACCTTTGGAGACCTGCGCTGTGTTCACATAGAGTGCAGGTACGCACAGGGCATTCCCGACGTCAAGGGACATCATTGTATCTTGGCAGACGCCATTGTGTAACAGCCACTGGATGTAATACATACGCTCGTGTGTGTGTGTGTGTGTGTGTGTGTGTGTGTGTGTGTGTGTGTGTGTGTGTGAAGTGTGTGTGTGAAGAGAGAGAGAGAGAGAGAGAGAGAGAGAGAGAGAGAGAGAGAGAGAGAGAGAGAGAGAGAGAGATGTTTTTTGTTTTTTGTTGTCCTCCTTTTTTTTTCTCCTTTTTTCGGTTTAAAGTATGAGGTGGTTTTCGATGAGTCTGCCGCATCTTTTTTCAATTGGAAGAGTGGAGATAGTTTTTCAACGAGCGGAAGATGTGCAGGCACACGAAGAAGAAGAAGAAGAACAACAACAACAACAACGAAATTAAGAACGAGACGAGACAGAACAAGACAAGATATAAATTCTTTATTTACGAGGGTGGTAGATAAGCACTGGTGTGCTTTTTTTTTTTTTTTTTTTTTTTTTTTTTTTTTACATTTAGTCCTATCCCTAAGTAGGGACAACATTGTAAAATAAGACATAAAAAAAAAATGCAAGAAGAAGACAAAGAAAGCAAATCGGGTACTAGTTTACTTTCTTTACAAATGAGATGGTTGGGAAGAATTTTACTGTCGTCGGTACGCCCCACTCTCCACTCACCTCCTTCCCTAATTCTCTCCTCACGATGGAAAGATCGCCGAAGTTTGAGTTTTAGTAGTATTTGCTTTTATGACTAAAACCTGATTTCCGGAACTATTTCACAGTGTCTTCCCTTGCGAAGCCTTGGTCATGTGACATCAGGACGATTGATCTGAAAGATAATTCTGTTTGAAAAGGTTTTCTGTTTGAGAAATGAAATTTAATCAATAGCACTATGCATGACGCGTTTGAGGCCGATCCAATCTTGGATAAATTGCCGCTCGGCATAGAATCAATCTCTTGTTATGGTAAGTATGTAGCATTTCTCGTGATTACGATTTCACTTTTGACACTGACTTGACCAATGAGTCTGTTTTGGCGAGTGCGGTTGACCAATGAACAGTGCATCAAATAACATTAATGCTGCACAAAGCAGCCAAGATATACACGTGCTGGTGTGATGTACATGAACTGAGTTATTCTTTGTTTGTGACATAAGTAACCTGGATCGTTTTGCCTAGAGTGTCGTGTAGCCATTGTTAGTGGTCAAAGAACTCGAAGCTTTATTCTTCCCGGTCCTGATCGTGTTCCACATTCAAACCAAATACGACTCACACCCTCCCACTCATCCCTTCCTCTCTCTCTCTCTCTCTCTCTCTCTCTCTCTCTCTCTCTCTCTCTCTCTCTCTCTGTGTGTGGAAAAAAAGCACACAGTGGCACACACACACACACACACACACGTACACACACACACACACACACACACACACACACACACACACACACGTACACACACACACACACACACACACACACACACACACACACTGCTTGTTTTGTATTAGTGGTTTTTAAATAAATATGTGATCTGGGAAAATAACCTAACCTGGTATTTCCTGTCTATGTTACTTTTGTTAGTATACATGTATCAGCATGGTTTTCAGCACAGGAGTACTTATCTTTGTGAGAAACTTGGAAAAGCTGCTAAGTGAGTATGAATCATACTTCTAGAACTACAACCATCACACCTGGCCTTATTCAACCTTGTTTACAACAGGAGTATGGGCCAATAAGTTAAATCTCTAGCAGTTGGCTTTTTCAACACAATTAATGGCACTGGTATCAACAGAGCAGTCAAGTACTGTCAATATCAGTTATTCAGAATCATCAATTCAAAGACTTAAGTGACACCGGAACTACTTACAGCAAAACCTGCTGAGGTTGGTTGAATGCTGGCACTGGGCTTTTGTTGTAACCAGAATGCACTGGACCTTTTAGGTGCTCTTTATTAGTTTATACCAACAGCATTGCCTAAAATTATGACAGTTGTTGCATATGTCCCAAAGTCACAGTGAAGGCCAGCAAAACTCTTCGAAGATGCTTATGAGAGAAGGTTTCACATAGTTGATGGAAAGAGCATGTACTTAGACATTGTTTTTTTGCTTGTTTTTGTTTATTCATTTATTTTTAATCCTGTTAAGAATGGGTTTAATTCTAAATGGGACATTTGACAAAAAGAACTTAGAAAGAGTCAAAGCCATATATATATGTGAGATCAGTTTGCTTTTCATGACATCGTAGCCCTGACATTCTAAGATAATCTAACTCAACAGTCAAAGTGCAGATTGAGCTCAGCACTTCTCTGTCTCATCATTCGTGCCCTCTTAGTTGCTCATACCCCCCCCCCTGCCCCCTCCTACACTCCTATGCAGCCAAATCCAGTTTCATGGGATTGCAGCTCTATTATCACTGTCACATGGAGTAAAGGCAGCACCATTGCCATGGTCCTTTGGTGGTACCTGTTCCCATCCAGCATCTGCAGGACACTGCCCACTTGACCCCAACCTGCATGTCACATGACAATGATTGTTGAAGAGTCAGCATGAGTTAGGTCCATTATCCATTAAACAAGTGAATGATACCAAGTAGCAAATTTGACAACACAAAGATTTTACAGGAGTGAATGTGTAGAGAAAGGTGAAAGTGAAACTGAGGGTCACCATTAGAACAGGTCATGAAAACACAAGTTGAGGCTTTTTATCATAAGTGTGAGTGTATTATATATATATATATATATATATATATATATATATATATATATATGCATGTTTTTTTTTTTTCTTTTTTTTTTGTTTTCATTGATGATTGATTAGGATGTTCAAGATAATGCAATCATAGTGATTAGTTTAAAACTAAATGGCAAAGGGGGTTTTTTTTTTTTCTTTTTTTTTTTTTGGTCTGTTTTTTTTTGTTGTGTGTGTGTGTGTGTGTGTGTGTGTGTGTGTGTGTGTGTGTGTGTGTGTGTGTGTGTTTTATTTGCTTTCGCTTATGATAAATCCTGGCATCAATCATGTCCATGAGATACTGATGTCTCTGGTGTTATCACAGAATTTGAGCAGTTCTCTCAGTCTCAGTCAGAGATGCATCCGTCAAGTGAATTAAATAACTGTGGTTCCAGTTGTCCCATGATTCACCATAGTATGAGCTGGCCACTGCTGAAAAAAATCCCAAATGCCAGGGATGGGATTTGAACACACACTCAGCACCTTTTAGCTGACAAGCCTTCAGCACCAGCCTCTGAACCATGGTAGCTGGTGGGGTGCAGCACTCTTAGCAATACTGGGAAGGTCTGACTCTGAGAAAACATCATCTAGATCAACCAAAATGAATAAAAAAAACAGTCATTCAACATCAGAGAAGAGGACATGTGCAAGGCTGAGTACAATAGGTGCAAATGAGTTTTCAGAATTGTCAGAGGGTAGAGACTGACGCCAAAGAATCACTGAAGCAAATTTCATCTTCCCTTTCCACCTCTCTTCTCAATGCATATGAATGCATCTTTGTGCGTGTGCATGTGTGTGTGTGTGTGTGTGTGTGTGTGTGTGTGTGTGTGTGTGTGTGTGTGTGTGTGTGTTTATGTATATAAGTGTGTGTGTGTGCGCACACACAAGTGTGTACATGTGTGTAAGTGTGACATAAATAACTTGGGACTTGACTGCAAATCCATTTCATATGTTTGACTGTAAGAATTAGGGTGTAAATCTAGTTATAATGACTGCATATGCAAAAATAGTTATAATTCCATTCATAATTTACATTGTGACAACTACCCACCTGTCTTATTTTCATCATAAAAAATGAACAGCCAGTAAGACGCTGCGAGTTCTCAAGAGAACTCCCTAACAGTCAGATCTTCAGGGAGTTCACAGTGAATCTCTTTAAGCTCACAAATCAGTTACAAGACCTCAGATTGCTCTGAAATACTATCACATTTCATGATGACAGTTGTAAAACATTGACTAGACAAACGTCTTAAGAGAATGAATTCATTAATTTGCTGAACGGATTGGGAAAAAAAAGAAAAAAGAAAAACAACTTGCTTCTTACTGACTAAAGAAACTAGTGACTTGAAATGCAACATTTTGAAGTTTCTCACTGCAGAGGTTTGCTATTTCAACTTCGTACTCCACTCAGCTGTTCTGCTCATAATTCAGTTGGCTAAGTAAGTCTAAGATGATTACTTTGATGCTCACACTTAAAGCTACAATTTTTGGCCGTTGTATCATTCCCATTTCTAGATTGCAAAATCAGTTACAATCAAGAAAGTTCAAATGACATTTTCTTAATAAACAGTTGTTGTTCCCTTACATTGAAAATGAAAGATAAACAAACTTGCAATTCAGTCAGAGAAGAATGGCTGAGGAGCACTACTGCTAGCAGGTTTCATACTGGTCTGATATGAACATTATCATGACTATGACATGACATGTGCTTTCCACTGTAGTCATAGTATGGCATGTGCTTTCCACTGTAGTCATAGTACATGTACAGTGTGTAAAAGAAAGAAACGGTCTTGTGCTGTTTGCATACAGGCCACTCATTCCACACCCATTCTTATCTTTTAAAAGGTGAAGCTCCATGTGCACTCCATGTCATGTACCACTCACAGTGAAACATATTCCTTTAGAGTTTTGGGACTTGCATGATGCGATACATAAACACTTCACAGCAGACCTTCTTCAAAGATGTCCCACCTGTTGTGATCTTCGTATTTCTGAAGGAGATCAAAATTTTTCGTCTGATCTAAGATTTCACTTAAGAAAGTTTTTGAATGAAATTTCCGATGTGTTTTTGACAGCGTATTTTAAAGGACTGTGTGAATGAGTTCCTTGTTTTTTTCATGACTTGTGAGTTGACTTGAATGTGGTGACAGCCCTGATGTGGCCCTTAGCAACAGGCTGGGCTATAACTTGTGTATAAGCAACATTATCTCTCTCTCTCTCTCTCTCTTTCTCTCTCTCTCTCTCTCTCTCTCTCTCTTTCTCTCCCTCTCTCTCTCTTTCTCTCTCTCTCTCCCTTTCTTTGTGTTGCAGATAACATTCTCCTGGTGGGCACCAAGCAGGGTCATCTGTTTGCAGTATAGAATCACCAGAAACCCACCTTCAGGTAAGATGGCCAAACATTCACGGTGCAGGGGTAAGGAAAGAAGGAAATTTCAAGCTGCCAATCCAGCATCCTCCCAAACATACACAGAGAAACGCACACACACACACACACACACACACACACACACACACACACACACACACACACACACACACACACACACACACATGGGGGCTAAGTAGGAATTTGTTTAACCAGCTGTCCTTTTTAACAGCTGTGTTACACCAGTTTTCTCTCTTACCAAATGAGCAAAGGGTAAAATGTCTCACCATTGTCTAAAAGTGCAGACGGCAGTTGCTGCTTCAGGTTTGAAGGTTAAAACTATCAGTAAAAGAATAGTGTTGATTCTTTGCTGCAGATGAAAGTCAGACAGGTTCACAAATTGACTTAAGAGCTTTTGTTAAAAAAAAAAGGATTATATAATATTCCTAAACCCCTTCACATGGTCCCATTCCAGACAACTGTGTTGATCACCAGCTCAAACATTTCTGCTGGAAGAGCTCCTTCCTCATTCTTGCATGCTCACACAGTGGCTGCTTGCTTGACAATGTGAGGACTAGCACTAACCTGGCATAGATTTACTTTTTAGCTGTTTTTTTTTTTTGCAAGAAAAGACAACTCCCGTTTGTTCTGACCATGACAGTGCTGACCAAAGTGCACTGGTGCCTGAAATTTGGGGATTGAATCCTATTGGAAACAATATCGTCATTGTGAATGTATATATCTGAAACCTGATGATGGGGTTGTTCAGTATAATATTAGTTCAAGAGGAACAGGACTGGTAGCAGATTAGATGGGATGAGTCATTGAGTGTCATCCTTCAGATGCTTTGCTTGGAGAGTTGTAATTCAGATTGACTCGCACGCATGCACATGCACACTCACATACCAGCTCACACATACACATGTTCGCACTAACTTGGATTCATTCTGTGTGTGTGTGTGTGTGTGTGTGTCTCTCCCTCTCTCTCTCTGTCTCTCTCTCTCTCTCTCCTCTCTCTCTCTCTCTCTCTCTCTCTCTCTCTCTCTCTCTGTCTCTGTCTGTCTGTTTGTCTGTCTGTCTCTCTCTCTCCCTATATATATATATATATATATATATATATATATATATATATATCCCCTCTCTCTTCTCTCCATCTCCCCCCTCTCTCTCTCTCTCTCTCTTGCCACCGTTCTCTTTAGTTTCACTATTCTGCTTATAACTTTTCCTGTCATGCTTCCATCCCCCCCATATATTAGAAATGTTTTAATCTGTTTGTGCTGCACAACAGTGATTGTTCTCTTTGCATTTCAGAGGCCAAGAAGTACCACACTGATCTAGAAAGATCCAACAAATCCTTTTCTAAGAAGCCCATTACCCAGGTGGGTAATACATATTTTGTGTCTCTGTGTGAACATGACCATTGCCTCTGTCATAACATTTTATATGTTCTGAACATACAAAGCAGTTACATTTTTCTTAACTTATAGAGCTAAACTACCTCTGTCAAATTTGTAGTTTTACCAGATTTGTTTCCTTTAGATTAGCCACAGCGAGAGTATATTTTATTGCATAGAGATTTTTTCATGACCAATGATTTTTCTTTCAGACAATTGCAATGGTTAACAGTGCCTTGGTAATGGCTGTATACTGAGGGGAGGGAAAGGGGAGGAGACTACGGCATAAAAAATGAACAGCCATGAGGTGGTGTTCTCCGGGAATCTCTCTATCAAACTTATAAACCAGTTGTAACATTTATCTGAGGGGGTTTACAGCATTCAGTAGAGCTCCCAACACTTTTTTCCCCCAAGAAGTATCTCGCACCCTGAAAGTTTTTTAAAAGGATATGTTTACTCAACATACATTTTTATAGAGGGTACACAAGTAACAAAAGAAATAGCTATTGGCAATGTTGAAAGGTTGTTGACCCAGTGATGAACACATTTTGTCTTTAACTAGTTTAACCCTTTCACCGCCATGGGCGCTTTTTGGCGACGACTTGGCAGAGCGCCATGGGCGCTTTTTGGCGACAAAGTAGGGTGACCTAACTCCTGATACTCTCACGATCCTAGTTCATGAGATAAAAAGCCAGCAATAAATGTCATAGTTGGGGAATGGTCTGGCCCATGCTCACAGCCATTTGCTTTGTCAGAACACTATTCAGTTCAGTGTTTTGTTGACTTTATTCCGATTGTTTTTTCCATTCACTATGACGTCACCACCAAGCACTTTACGTACTCGACCTTGCTGTACATTTACCACAGATCAAGTGCTGGGAATATTGAATAGACAGTTGGTTGTTCCTAATACAGATGAAGAAGACCCAGACAGCCACGAGTAAAGAACGATAGTGAGGGCTTGACCGAATTATTCCAACGTGAAGCGTTGGACCGTTGCCAACTGTTATGAGAGGCTGATAAGACGCCCACTTACTACCCTACCGCGTGTGCCCCAGTGTGTTTTTGCGTTGAGCCAGCCAGCACTGACTGACTGTTCACTAACTCTATGTGAGGGAGCCAACTAAGACTTTAGGCAACGAACTTCACACACACGCTGTGGGCCCACTCTCGCTGGTCGAGGTTGAAGGGGGCGTGGCCAACTGACACGTGAGAGGCGAGTATCACAGACGTGTTTCGAGTGGGTGTACAGCTGATTATATAGATCAACTGAATGGCAAGGGTTCAGAGACCAACAGGCACATGAATGACTTTGTGTTCATAAAAAAAAATATATATATATATTACTGTTGAGAGTGAAAGGGACGTGTGTGTGTGTGTGTGTGTGTGTGTGTGTGTGTGTGTGTGTGTGTGTGTGTGTGTGTGTGTGTGTGTGTGTGTTCACTGTTTTGTGTGTGTGTGTGTGTGTGTGTGTTCCCTTTTTCTTTCTTACATGTGTACCAGTTAGGCATAAGAATGTGTGTGTGTGTGTGTGTGTGTGTGTGTGTGTGTTCCTTGCTATTGGAGTAGTTGTATTTGTGGCTGTTTCATGCACTTTTCTGTTGGAAATACCATACTTTCTGGTCTTCAGTTGTGAGTGGAGTATTTTTCCTCCATTGTTGAGAGTTTGTTGGCAATCTTTCTTTTTTTTTACGCTTAGAAGAAACATAACATTCTTTTTTTTTATTTTGCTTTTTTTTTTTTTTGCACTTGAAATCACTAAAAAATTGAAATTGTTGTTGACTTACCATTACTAACTTGTTATGATAAGCCGCCGTGGCGAAGTGGTTAGCGTCGCGGACTCCCGGCTGGGAGGTCGTGGGTTCGAATCCCATCAGAAGTCATGTGGGGTTTTTCTGCCCCGACCGGCTCCTACCCAGAGTTGAGTTTGCTGCGGACTCAGTTGGGAAGACTGGGACCACACAGTCGAGTTTCACCCACTTAATGGATGCGTTTCTGAGAGTGTTGCTCAAATTTGCTGACCAACACTGCAGGTGTCTGTATCTCTCGGGCCTGGTTGACGCCGGGATATATTATGAAAGGAAGCGTAGAGTACAGCCCTGTCATGTAGTCTCAGACCGAAATGAAATCCGTAGCATCATCTTAATCATCCTCATTCTCATCGATCAGCATTAAAAAAAAAAAAAAGTCTCAAGTTCTGTGGCCCTTCATGCCCTGCTCTCATGGTGACCTCAGTTTCGATGTCCTCTCCACGTCTGTGGCCTTGGTTTGGTTCCGTCGGGGTCACAGGTATCGGCGGTCCATGGGGCTGTCGTTGGACGGACGTGGTGGCGCCCTCCGGAGGGAGAGCTCACTCACGCCGGCTCCGCGACTAAGCATTATTGTCGTTAGTAGGGGGCTTAGTAGGTGGTGGTGTCCTGCGTATGTTAGATCAGAACAGGCGCCACTGAACACCACCGAAGTGACTCGGCAGCAGCAGAGCAGTGTCTCCTCCGATGGGTTGCCTCTTGACGACTTGACATTGGCTGCTGCCTGTGGATTGCCGGTGCCGGGGCTGCGGCGGGGTCGTGGCTGTGGACAGGGTGTCGGAATGAGCGGCGTGGGTGCACTGCCTCTGAGGTGGCGCAGAGGTTGGGACAGCAAAAAAAAAAAAAAAAAAAAAAAAAAAAAAAAAAAAAACTTGTTATGATATAATAAAAGTACAGTGTATCTCCTCCATTTTACAAAAAATAGCATGAGAATTGGTTGTTTAGTTCCAGAGATATCCGCGTTTCACATATGCTGGTATACAATAAGAGCTTTTTTGGAAAAATGGCTGGCGATGGAGATTTATGCAAAATAGAATGTCTGGCGGTGAAAGGGTTAAGTTCTAGTAGCTGATCTTGTATAAGCTGTTACACAGTATCTATTCATCAGTCTGCCATCTTGTTTTTGATGCCAAGCAAATTTCTTCTGCTAGTCTGTTTTGAATGAGTCTTCATATATATGTATTTTTTGTTCAGTTTTCTTTCTTATTTTCCAAACTTCATGCCCTGGTGATTCAGTGATGGTGTGTGTTCTTGATTGACGACCTAACTTGTCATTTCACGGTATTGGAAATATTTGATTTCGAATCTTTTAAAAGTAAATTCCTTTGAAATGATTTTGTCTATAATCAATGATGCACTCAGAAAAACTTATGACCAAGCGCAATATTGTGAGTGTTATATTTTACTCAGAAGGGCAGATTTCAAACACAACATCTCTGATTGTGATCAGGTTTTAAGCTCTCACATCAGCTTGTAAAAATGGACACTTGCGATGTTGTGTAATGCTTAACACGTATAGATACATGCATTTTGTTGGAAATCTCTACGTACATTCTGAAGAACTGAAACATACTTGACATGTTCATTGTGTGTATGGTGTGCAAACACACTGAATGAGAAGCCCTGCCTCAGTGGTCCTTGTTGTTTATCCAGTGTCTGTGTCATCTGTGAAGTGGCAGTGCCTGCAGAACTAGTTCATGCTGCACTACACCGGTTGAGCCATGAGGTGTAAAGTGGAGAGATGGAGAATAGAACACATGGGGGTGGCAGGGAGGTAGAAGCAGGGGTAGGGATTAATTATCTTCAGTTCTTCCCCATGAATTTCGATCACCAGTGATCGACGGTTTTCTTCCCGGAATTATGGTATTTAAAACAACGTTTTTTGTTATCTGAAGGAATATATTGCCTAAATAATCTGAAATGGACACATTCATCACAAAAATACTATCATTTTTAGAAATAATGTGTAGAATTTTACGAAAAAAAAAAAGAACATCCGTTATGCAAAATGCAAAAAATCTTAAAAACTGTTGAGTCAAAACAAAAACAACACAACACAAAAAAATAAAAGAAGGCAAAGATTATCCACTGCCACACACAGTGCTGTATCTCTCTGTTCAACTGTAGAAAAGTGTCCTTCATTTCATGGAATATTGTATCCATTGCAGTTGGGTCTCTGCTTGAGTTGAAGAGATCATTTTATATAATGATGTCTGGATGTAATTCTCTCTGTCTGGATCTCTTAAGTCTCTTTGTCTTTCCCTCCCCTCCCACGCCATGCCTCCTTCTGTTCCTGTCAGGCTTTGTCTGCCTGTCTATCTGTCTGTCTGTCTCCCTCTCTCTCTCTCTCTCTCTTTCTTTCTTTCATTTTTTTCACTCATGCTTTTTGTTTCCCTTTGTGCAGGTTGCTGCAGTCCCAGAGCTGTTTATTTTGATCAGTCTGTCAGGTAAAGAAGAAAAAAAGGAATGTCATTAGCACCACAAGACTGATAGGTGTTTGTGGTCAGTGAATGTACTATGTCACAATTCAGAATGTCTATACATGTGTCAGATGTGTTCAACAGTGTTTGCATTTGATACGTTTGTGTCACGCTGTCATTGATACAAATGTGTTAGAAATGATATTCACAACAACAATAGAACATAGTAATGGTATGTGTTCATAGAAATTCTTTTGTACCTTTTAAATGATAATTATATTTAAAATTAAATCAGAAGACTGATGTTTTCCTTTTCATGTTAACCAACAACACTATTTGGGCCATTTATGAGTCCTAATAGTCTGTTTTTGGGTCTGCTATTTATGATTTGTATCAAATATTAAAATGCACAAAGGCTCATCATATTAATCTCACAAATACACATGCACTTGGCACATAGTTAAGGTCGAGAAATGAAGTGTTCCATTGGTATTTTACAGATTCAAAAAGTTTGTTTGCATTTTTGTGTGTGTGTGACACACTAAGTTCTGGGTTTTCTTTCTTC